>BMAO01023540.1:0-53200 GCA_019973975.1 Trichonephila clavata
TCTCGTCTCGAGTCAGGAGGGATATATTTAAAATCATTTCGCAAGCCATTTTGATTATGACATGCTTTATGTGAAAACTTGGAAAAAGTTCTTCCTTTACAAGCATAAAACATGTCACACTCTTTTCCCATTTGAATTGGTTTAAACCAACTTTGCTCCTGTTTGATATTTATATGAACGGCAGTTTCACATGATCTAGCTTTGATATAATTTATCGCTAACAATTAACTCTTTTAAAGAATTAAAATCATTGACATTTCTCAATGACAGTATTGATCCCAATTGGTTAATAAACGAGATGCAAACTGAACATACGTTTCATTTTGCATTCGTTTCGCTTTTTGAAAATTTTGCAAGCAAATTAAAGGCGTTGGCTCAATTCTCTTAGAACTAAACTTTTTAATTTATCATAATCGCTATTTCTTCGTCTTTTACATAAACTAAAATATTTTTGGCTTTTTCACCTAGCAAATTTAAAAGAATCTCTCCCTTAAATTCATCCGGCACATTTTTGGTTTTAAAGAACGCTCTAAAGAAGAGAAAAATAAATTCCATCCCTCTTTTTTTTAGGAATCGGAAGAGTTAATGTGCGTACACTTTGAATGAAATTTTTATCGAAGTTTGATTTGTTTCGGGATTTATTCGCTGCAAATCATTGCTATCCCTTTGACTATCCAATTTAGCCCTTTCTAAATTTATTTTACCGAGTTCTATTTCTAATTTAATTTGTTCGAGTTTTATTTTTTCAAACTCATGTTTCGATTGTTCCGTTAAACGCTTTTGTTTTCTTTCGACTTTCTATCCGCGATAATCGAATCCAAATAGTCATCGATAAACACTTTATCGGTTTTATTTGTCGCTATTTAAAATTAAATTTTTTAAATCCAATACCTTCATTTCTGGATTTATTATCTCGCCCAATTCATCAGCAATTAATATTAATTCTTCCTTTCTCGCTCCGCGAAACATAATTGAAAGGAATTATATTAAATGAATTTTTACCCAAAATTTAGTAAATAACAGTTGCTGAACTCGCTCAACAAAGCAAAAGGATTGCCTACCTCGTAGTTCCTTTTGATGTCTTGCTTCACTCAGGTTTCAATCCTGTCGTTAATGTGACAGTGTGATGTCGTGTGGTGTTGGGTATGATGTTGTTGAGGTTTCATCAACAGACGTGTTCTTGAGGACAGCACTTTTATTACAGTAAACACATAAAAAGAAATATTAAACGCAAATTGTAACTACCACGGGGAAAATTCTCTATTCTGGCCACGCCCTAACGCACCGGTGCCGAGAAGCTATCTATTTCAAAAACAAACAACACATTCTTCTTCTTCTGTGTAGTTTTTATATAAAATATTGGATTTATTTTCAAGTAAAAAAGTGTAAACATTGAGGGGGCGTGGCATTTAAACAGCTGGTCAGAGCTGTCAAAATATTTAAAATACATTTTACTACATTTAAAATAATCAGATCGTTTCAAAACTTCGCACAGTTGTGCCAGAGGTATCAAACTACATTTTAAAGTAAAAATTGAAAAATCGATATTTTCATCGATTTTCGGCTTTTGAAAGGTGCCAAGTCCCCTTAAAATGGTTCCTTGCTGTTGGTTATCCATTGATGTAGAAAAGCCCTCACCCTCGCCGCACAATTAGTTCGAAATT
Source organism: Trichonephila clavata (assembly GCA_019973975.1). NCBI lineage: Eukaryota > Metazoa > Arthropoda > Arachnida > Araneae > Nephilidae > Trichonephila > Trichonephila clavata. Next base: position 1,665 of record BMAO01023540.1, read on the forward strand.
CCTCTCCTTTTCAGCCATCAGATGCCTCGAGAAGACACCTAGACAAGCAAGATTAGAAGGGCTGGCTGGGAGGGAACAGGAACAAGGTATGGGAGGGTATCCTTATACAATTCAGGAACTTCACAGGTCTCAAATGTCCACTTCTAAACCTCGCCAAGGCTAATTGAACGGCTCTAGGACCACTGCAGGGCAAAGATAGTCTTGGGTGACTAGTAGCATGCCCGTTATGATCTGGAGGGTAGTGCCACGTAGAGAATAATTTACTTTTGTGGAGGGAGAGAATTTCCAAAGGGGGTTAGACCTGCAGAGTTTACGATCGGAAGATCAAATCCATTTCTTGCAAGTGTATCTATCTACAGTCTCGTTACTGTACACCCCGACGTGCGAAGAGATCCACTGGATCAGTGATTCTTAAACTTTCGAACCCCCCCCGTTGATGTATCAGCTTGACCACGGACCCCTAAGGTTTTGAACATCCCTCTATGACAATATTCTTGATCAAAAACAAGCATCCAGTACAGTTTTCTTCATTGGGAATATTCAGTAATCTAGTGCAGTATGGCACATCCTTCAATTTTTCCAAGAGTCCTTTCAGAGTATGTAAAGGAGGGAAATCTCAACGTTACATGAGGCTCCAGGGGCCCCCTAAAGAAATGCTGCGGTCCCCAGGGGTCCGCAGACCTCAGTTTAAGAACCGTTACGCTGGAAGGCATACCGATTTTCAAAGACCAAGTCTACAGAGAAGTATTAAAATATCCTGGTCTGATTTACTATAAATTTTTGACTAATTCTTTAGATTTTGTATAGACCTCTTTTCCATTATCAATCAATATCCAAATATTGCCTTTATCGATAGTAACGGAATACTCCAGAGCTTTACCAACAATAGCTATTATTTCTGACCTAGAGTGAGTGAGAGAATATTAACGTCGCATTGATTAGCAACACGAGGGCTTTTGCGGACGTCCGCGTAAGTTTGAACCATGTCAAGTGACGTGGATGACACCTGAGCTGGCACCCCTCCCCTTCCTAACTACCACACCTCCCCCAACGGGATGACGTTTGAGATCTCAACAGATTTAACGTGAGAGTGAGTGAGTGATTTTGAAGGTTTATTGGTGCAAGAGCCGATTTCGGCTATTACTGCGCCAAACATTTGTTTTAATATCCGTGGTCTAGACGGGAAGAGAAAGAAAGAATGAATTGAATGACAAGAAAGAGGGTCGAAAATAGAGAAGGATCACTAGGTACCCGGGTTCGTGAAGCCATGTTTACCAAATACCAGTAAACCCCGTGGAATAGGAAAAAGATCACTAGGGCGCCTCGGGATTGTGCACCCGTACTCACCTAAAGAAGGTGAGCCCCCTGAGTGGAGATTTAACGTACATCGCACCCCTACACGGCGGATCTTTAGTGGTACTAGGATCGAACTCATGACACGCTAGCCATGATCCGATGCCTAGACCACTCGGCCACCGCGGCCACTATTTCTGACCGAAAATCAGAGCAAAAAGTCAGGGTCTCAGGTATTACATTTATTATCCCCTCAAGTAGCTAATTAAGGCATCACTTCCTCTCTACCATCTCAAATTTGCTGCCATCCGTGTAGATAATCATACCCTCAGGAGGGATATCATTTTATCACCTTTTATTATAAAAATAATAAATATAAGTTAAATAAAACAGGGTCAGTTTTATTCAATTAATTTATTGTGATAACTGTATGTTATCTAAAGCCGCATGCAGATTGAATTTTAAAACCAGTTTAATGAGACAAATGTACCCCTATCAAACTTTACTAAAAAAATTTTTTTTAATCAGGAGAGTTAGATTGCTTGTTTAAATTCTCATCACAGCCTGCCAGTTTATATCATCTTGTTGTACTTGCATCTATACAGGAAAAAATTTAAGGGTAGGTACAGACCTGCCAGTTTATATCAACTTGTTGTACTTGCATCTATACAGATATAAACTTTAAGGGTAGGTACAGGACATTGTAACTATCATTTATTTTATAGGAATGTATGGGCGAAAGTGCTGTAGTGAGGCACAAACGCGAAAAATAAAAGACAAAAGGAAAGAAAGTATTTATTGAAAGCGTCGTTGACAAGTGTAATGTTTGCAATAACTCTTCATAATTGTTCAGCACATGAGCTATGAAGTCTTGCTGCAGCTCATATTTCTGTACCACCCACAGCAGTCGGAGGAGATTGCCTGAAAGATTCAAAGCTTGTACTCGCTAAAATGGAAGAGTGTAATCGGTTTTCGTTTTAACTCTCTACAACCGATCTGAAGGCTCACATTACGGGATGAGCAACAATTTGACTCTGGCCAAACAGCCACAATGTTTAAGATGCTTTCTTCCAAGCTTGGATTGCGTACAGGCTCTTTGTCGACCAACATCATAACCAGTGACGTGGAACGAAACGTGTTTCACGAAGTTGACGATGTAACCGATGAAAATTCTGTGATCCAGCATTCGTCGATCAGGAAACTGCGCATGATACATTCGTAGCGTATCCCTGCTGTTATCACTTGCATGGACGTAACATGTAATGCATGTCTGCATTTTCGGCATACGTAAAGTCTCCCATCGTAAATGTCAGCACAATCGTGAATGGCGCTTTCCCTCTGAGATGCATCATGTTAAACGAAGGTTAGACATTTACTGCCCCGTACCGGCTACGAAATCAACCGATAACTCAATTTCTCTTTTCTTTTATATTCTCTTGTTTGCGCTTCCCTGTATTACTTGAGCCCATATAATCATGCACAATAAATGATTGTTACCATGTCCTGTATCTATCCTTAAAGTTTGTCCTTAAAGTTTGAATTTGGGACCACCCTTTATTTACTCATGTTGATCTTCATGCAAAGAAAAGCTTTGCTCAAAGAAATTAATATCGGCTAAAATATATATATGTTATATATGTTAAGGAACGATTTCCCAGCAAATATATTCATACACGAAAATTCTTCAGGTGAAAAAGATTTGTAAAGTCTATGTCACAGCAGCAAACATTGCTTCACGCTGTGATCTGAATGCAAGTCAATAAGTTCAAGCTGTAATGGCATATAACTTATGAGGTCATGACAGTGACTCCCATGAGGTCCATGACCTACTGTGCCCAATTCAGTATACGTGTCCTTGGGTCCAGAGGTAAACATATGTTCCATTCAGGTGGTCAGTCTGACACGAAATCCCCAGTGATAAGTTCCCAAGCAAGTTTTGATCTCATTTATCAACCCACTGAAGGGATGCAAGGCTGAGTCAACCTTACCCAGCCGGGGTTTGAACCTCGGGCCTGTGGTGTGGAAGCGCGATGCACTAACCACTCAGCCATTGGGCTTCATAATGAAATGTTATCAGTATATAATATCAGTATCAGCAGTAATGAGATAACAGAGCAAATTGAATTTAAGTTGATTTTTTTTAAATCTTGAGATCTTATAACCTTGCCTCCAAACTCTGCAGATGATTCTTTGAAGAAATACTTCTAGATATTCTGTTTTCCCAATTGTGAAAAATACCGAGACGAATATTTGATAGAGCGCGGTACAGAAATTTCGATTCAAAGTGCATTTTTTTCCAACTAGCAGGTCGCTAGTTACCCCACCCTGCTCTATTGAATATCGCTAAAAAATATTTATATTATATTCCTCCCATAAAAAATAAGTATCTATCAATATTCAATAATTATCTAACATCTATTATCTGAAAAAGGATCATTTTGAGAGAGAGAGAGAAGTCATTTTAATAAAAATGTTTTAAAATAATATATTTCAATTAATTTTTTTAAAAAAAAGTATACTTTAATATAAATGGTTTTCAAATCAATTTATTGTAACAAAGAGCGCTACTGTGTTATGTACCACTAAAACTTAAAATTCATCAGTTTCCAAGTTGTAAATTTCGTGCGGCCATCTAGCGATCACAATATGATATAATTTTGTATGATCTCGGATAAAAAAGATTACATCTGTAATGTATGTTTGTAAGAGTAATAAACACACACAGATTTTCTACTTAAAAATAACTTTTTGTGTACTTATTTCAAAAAAAGAATTTTTTTTAATATTAATGATGTATAATCCGTAATTATAAAGTATTTATTGAACTTAACAAATTTTCCTTTTTTTTAAAAGCAAAAACTTATTTTTAAAATCGATACATACGGAAATTTTATTATTGATTTCAAACTATGGTAATAATTTTCAATACCTTCTGAGAAGCCAAAATATTTCTAACGAAGAAAATCAGTCAGAGCACTTTTGAAAGTTATTAAAAACTATATAAAAAAACAAGACTTACCAAATATAATATCAATTAAAATAATAATAAGTACGAAATAAAAACTAATAATAAAAAAAGTAATTTTGATGGAAAATAGCTTCAGACTGTTCACTGATCAGTGCCACTTTTTCGCTTGGTAAATCAGGTTATTCGATTTTAAAAATTCCAAAATAACAAAGTTATCTTGATTTAGATTGGAATTAATGGAACTTTTCAAATATATTTGATGTATTTTTACAAATTAATTAAAAAGACATATAGGAGAATTTTTTTAAAAAATTGACCATCAAAAATTTTATTTTAAAAAGAATGAAATATCGGGTTATTTGGAAAGTAATTTCCTTTTTTCCCGATAGATGATTTAATTGTATTTTTTTCACACCCAACTCTCCACACACTTAACTGGCATAATCATTATATGTTTTTAGAGCTGCTATAGCAAGGGCTTGCTTGGGAAGTGAAATTGATTCTATGCAGTTTTGGGGGTTGGCGCCTTTTCAAATATAGAGAATGAAAAAAATAATTTCCGGCATATTTTATTTTTATACTATCGATAAGATAAAATGTGTTCAAGCAAGAAAAAAATCAGCCGATGTGCATGGAGATGTACTGACAGTATGTCAGTGCCAAAACTGATTAGTAAAATTTTGATCGGCAAGTTTGATGTTCAAAAAGCACCACGTTCTGGAAGGCCAGATGAAACTGGTAGACACAAAAAAAGGCATTAATAGATGCAAACCGGATAATAACAACTCGTGAGATCACTGAGAGGTTAAATTCATCGAATTCAACTGTTCATGACCACTTCAAAGGCCTGGGTTTAATCTCAAAGCTTGACATATGGGCTGCTCGTGTTCTCAAGGAAAGAGATTTGTGTCATCGCGTTGATGTCAGTGATTTGCTTCACAAACGCGTCAAGAAAATGATCCATTTTTGAAGCGCATCATCACTGGGGTCGAGAAATGAGTTGGCAATAACAATGTCAAATGCAAGAGATCCTGGAGTAAAAAAAGATGAACCAGCTCAAAGCATTTCAAAAGCCAATATTCATACAAAAAAGGTGATACCATCTGTTTGGTGGTATTTCAGAGGAATCTTTTTTGTTTATATAGCTTTGATCCAACAACACAACGATTAGTTCTGAAACGTACTGTCATCAGATGGATAATCTGAAGGATTCACTTAAACAAAAAAGTCCAGAATCGATTAACAGAAAAGGTATGTTCCACCAAAATAATGCAAGACCTATACAAATTTGGTAACTTGCCGAAATTTTCTACAGCTTCAATGGGATATACTGCCTCAACCAACCTATTCTGTAGGTCTGGCACCTTCTGATTACGTCTTTTCCGGTCTTTTACAAAATGTTTTAGACGAAAAAAGCCTACTTCAAATGAGGAAGTCAAAAATCATCTGGGTCAGTTTTTTGTCAGTAAAGAACAAAAATTTTACAAACGTGAAACCATGCTATTGCCAAGAAGAAAAAAAAATTGCAAAAGGTATTGAACCAGAAAGGACAAAAAATAATTTAAAATATTTATTCACCATACGTGAGATTTGTCTTTCATTTTCACAAACACACAAAGAAATTTCTTTCAGAACCACCTAACAGAAGTAAAAAAAACGACGAAACTGTATTCAAGATAAAGATAATATAGTATTTATGCAAAAATTAAGGCTGAAAAGAAGACCAATATCTTACTTATCTATTAAACTTTAAAAAAAAATAAAGCACCATAGAATACTTTGTCTGGGTATTTTATTAAGTATATATATATATATATATATATATACATCCTCATGTGAGAATATTTATTACATTTTACCAAACTTCCTTATAGTTACAAGCATAAAAAGCAAACACTAATTTTATATATAATGATAATTTAAACAAAGTTTGACATATTAATAACTCAGAAATGGTGCTCTGTATTTGAACTAGATTTTTCCTATATTTTCGTTTTAATGTACAATATTAGGCGATAATAAAATTCCTGCCTTACATTGCATTATTAGCTACTTTTTAATGAAAATAGTGTAGCGAACATTATTACTAAGTCCATTTCCTTCAGAGAACCATTGATGACGTCAGAGACGAACACTGATAATAACTGCCTGATTGTAAGGGAGGGGTACAGCGTTTCCCCGAAATCCATTTCGACTTCGTTCCCAGAAAAAAACCCTCAAGAAGGATATGTGGGGAGACCGATTCTGAGAGGTTCCCGGCTGGAAGCGAGAGAAGAAGTTGGTCTGTAGAATTAAGATGGTGTGTTAGATTTTGATGAAATTAAATTTGTATATATATTTCTCTAGCCTGACTGTATGTTTTCGTATCCAATACGTCACAGTCTAATAATTGGAGGCAACGAACAGAACGATAATTACTTTAAATGTAATATTTTGCTAGAGATATAGTCGATGAATTAAGATTGAGTGGCGTGCGAGCAGGACAGCGGAAAAAATCGCCGCGCTATCTTAAGAGACTAACGTGCCGTCCCGGCAAACAAGAAATGCCTTTCGAATAAAAAGGATATAGACCAACCTGGTCTTGAAAAAATTGCCACCCTGGAAACTAAGAAATTCCTATTGCATTAAAAGGAAATAGACCACCCTGGTCTTTGAAAGAGCGCCGCCCTGGTAATCAAGAAATCCTGTCGCATTAAAAGGATAAGTGAGTGAGAGAATATTAACGTCGCACTGATTAGCAACACGAGGCTTTTGGCGACGGTCCGCGTAATTTTGAACCATGGTCAAGTGACGCGGACGACACCTGAGCTGGCAACCCCTCTCCTAACTACCACACCACACCAACGGGAGGACGTTGGAGCTCTCGACAGATTTAACATGCATCCTTCCCTACTCGGCGGGTCTTTAGTGGTACTAGGATCGAACTCATGACACGCTAGCCTGATCCGATGCCTAGACCACTCGTCCACCGCGGTCGCATTAAAAGGATATAGACCGCCCTGATCGTGGAAAAAGCGCCGCCCTGTGAATTAAAAATTTCGGCTATAGTAAGAGGATATGGACCACCCTGTTCTTAAAAAAAGCGTCGCCCCGTCATCCAAGAATTCCTACTGATAGGGGAAAAAATATTGAAGACCAAACTGGTCTAACAGAAGTTAAAAGGAAAAGATTTTTGTGTGGAAGTGTCCTTTTCTTGCAGCCCGTAAAGAAATCCCGACTAAGTGTGTTGATCTACAAAAATATAATGTAAATGAATTTTGTGTACTAGTTTTACAAACCGCTTGTCAAAATTACGATGCGTTTAATTATAATTGAAAAAATGCATTTCAATCATAAAAACCTCTAAACTAATTTTGGGTACGAAAAAAATATATATAATATTTAAAACTCTAACTTTAAGCAATAGATGGCACCACGAGCGTGTTAGCTGCATAATAGATAGTTGTTAGGCCGCTAGTTATACAAACCGCTTATGAAAATTACAATGCATTTAATTATAATTGAAAAAATGCATTTCAATCATAAAAACCTATAAATTAATTTTGGGTACGAAAAAATATATATATAATATTTAACACTAAAAATAATTTGTCAGCTAGGAGGATCTTTACGTTTGTCTATTTCTTTTAACATGAGAGAGAAAGCAGGGAAACATTTCTTCAAATATCCTTCAGGGAATATCATGCAGGAAAAAGCCTTATGTTTTTGAATATCAAGCCAAAATTAACGATATAATCACGCACACATGGACTTACTCCGAGCTTTTTCCAAACAACTCTTAAATCAAAAAAGAAACATTTGTTTGTATTTATTAAAACTGATTTGAAATCAATACAAGCAACTGATATGTAAATATTTCTAACAGTATAATTTCAAGTACCAGAAAGTTGTTTTAAAGACATCTAAAACCATAAAAACAAAACGCACCGATATTTTTTACGCTTAAATCATTACGAATGTATCTTCATATAGACCATTGGTCTTCAAACTTTTTTGCTGCACGGAGCATTGGTATCGCCTATATAGTGCAGCGCTAAAAAGTGGTGCCAGCTCCTGGGGAATGTATTAGGTGTGCATAGGTTTTAAATACCAATTTGCAGCCCCATTGAAGAAAAAAATATTTTTTCTACATAGAGAAAACAAGAACTTTCGTTTCAGAAAAAGAAAAAAATGCAGGGAAGAAACCTCATGTATGTGATTTCCAAGTAAATCTAACAGAAAACCACGAACATAAGGCTTTATCCAAGCATAACACAACTCTTCGTCAACTTGCTGTGTTCATGTCGCGATTCGAACTGGCCATCTTCGGGTCTGCAGTGACAGTGCCTTAGACGATTTGGCCACTCTGAGCCCCGTCTAGAGGGCTTTTGTCTGTCTTTTGTTGGTTGGGACACGTGAAAGAAGGGGTAGCAGAAAAACCTCCTCTTCCAAGAGGGAAGGGGTAGGCAGCTGATTACCTTTGCTTGTCAGTAGGGTTAAATGATGGGCGCTGTATAAATGCAACAAAAATTAGTCTTTCAATTTCACTCGAAAAACACATTCCATTTAGTTATAGTATGAAATGTTTAAATATTGAAAATAAAATAATTTTTAACAGGTTTTATTCAAACTACTAGAAAAACACTTTTGAAAAAATTATAAAAACTGAAACTGACTTACCCTTTCATAACCTGTTGTCTCATGAATGAGAAGAAAGTCTTTAATACCTTACGTTTATAGTTTTCAAACTAGTAGCCGAACACATTTTTTTCCCTTGAACTATTTTTTAAAAACGTGGTTTTCACGAGCAAATAATAACGTCGCTGACCGAAATGTAAGCACACTTTGTTCCTTGACCTACTTTCATTGTACAAGAAGGAATTTAAATGTTGTGATTAAATTTTTCCTCTAGGTTTAGTGTCTTAAATTTAAAGGTTGTGACGGGTCTATCCGCATCAATCTTCTATTAACCCTCTTAGGTAACTTTGGGGTAGCAATTATTCTATTTCACAGCCTCCTAGGGAAAAACACGAGATAGTGATATCCTAATGAATTCGACTATATAAAGTCTAGGTTTAGTAAGAAAGTAAAAGGAGAAGGAATTGCCCGAATCAAAACTTTTAAATTAGTAGAATATTGAGGAATTTTCCAGGGCAACGATTGAATGGTTTCTTTTGCCGTAAAAAAAGCGCTGTTAGTAGATGATGCAGGTAATATTATCATACATACTGATACAAGAAACAAGATTTCCCCAAAGAAAGCGTGTAAGTAATCACCAGAAACGAATATTAGCTCGAAATTTATGAAGAATAATCCCAACAAGGCACTTAACACAATGACGAACGCTGAGAAACTTAAATAATCATCCAGAGATTTCATGATGCTGGTAAGATCTGAATAACTTTGAATCAAAAGCACATAAGGGCAGTTTTTACTTAAATGTTCCATCTTTTCCTCGATTTTATTAAAAAGAAATTTTACATAAAAGCATACAAATCCATAGTATCCTGTCAATGAAATAAATATTACTGCACTCGTGGCTGGAATTGTAATCACACTAATTTCAGGAAAAAGCACGAAATATTGCTTTAATTTCGGAAAATTATCATCAGAATTTTCGATTAAACTTCGATATACTTCATAATCCTTCGAAAAGCGGTATAATAAAATATAGCTTATGAACGTTGCAGTCATGACAAAACAGTAAGAGAAGATTGACATCTGGAGTTTTCGTTCATTTTGATAGCATTGCCGCATTAATGAGCATTTCCAAATTTTCGTCAATATTACATGGATTTGCTTACGAGATCGCCTTGTTTGTTCGTTTATAAAAAACTGAAGTATGGCAAGAATAAGAATAACAACTGGTCTTTTCTTTTCCGGGGATAATACTACAGAAAATGCGTGAGTTACTATCCCTAAACACTGCAGAAGTACGAATAAATATCTCGGAGATTCCCAAATAAAGTGATGGAAGAGAATATGTTTTACAAACCTTCTATTGGGATATGATTCCAATCCTGTAATATGAAAAAGAAGTAAAACTGGCTGAAAAGATTTTTCTATCTCATTTATTCGTTTTCTCATGATATGAATTTATAATTATATTTAATAACTTGAAAATAATCATGTAGCAGTTTATTTCCTTATTCTTTCTAGTACCATTAATACAAATTTCCATTAATACTTCCTAGTTATGGAAATTAGATAATAGTTGTTTTATAATTTCTCTCAAAGTCGGATTCTTGTACATATTGTTTTACTTTTAAATGGATTTCAAATTTTTCCTTTTCAAAAGATGTAATAAGTTTTTTAAATGTTTAAATTATTTCCATGTTTCATTTTCTTTGTTCATAAAGAGTTAAAAATAGTCTCCAGTTATTCCACAAATTTTCTTTTTTTTCATCCAAATTTATGCATAAAAATATTTTTTTTCTGTAGACTTCTTTCATAATGCAAGCCATTTTTTCATTAACTTTTATTCACTTTTCATCATTTTCAAAAGAGTTAAGTAACATAGATGCAATACAGCTTTCCATTTGTGGATTTTGATTCAATAGCACAATGCAAGACAAGGATAATTTCCTTGAATTCGTTTAGTCAACATTCAGTGGTACAAAGAAATATTAATGAGAGGGAATAATTTAAATTTTCAATTTATATGTTTGGTTATATTATTTATTTTTAATTCACTGAAGAATCTTTTTCTACTGAGTATTCATTAAGATTTATCGATAAACTCGTGTACTGTTTAATGTCATTTCTCTTTGTAAATTAAAACACATGTTTTATTTTGTACAAATAATGTGAAATCTATTGTTGAGATATCGATCCTACATAAATTAGCCATCTTTGTTCAAAAGCTATTAGCATGAAAATAAAAGAAATTTCGAAAATATATTGATTTGGTTCGAAAAAAAGGATAATGTGAAGATTTGTAAGGTGAGTGAAAATAATAAATCGATATTGCTTTGGGGATTGCAATTCTTTTCAAATATATATATATATATATATGTATATATGTAATAATCCCCATTAATTATTCTTAATAACTTTTAATTGCCTTTGGTCCATCCCTTCAGGACCAACGTTTATATGTTTTAAATATGTTTATATATGTTAAATATGTTTTTATATGTTAAATATGTTTTAAATATGTTAAAATTAATATTTACACTGATAGTTTATCATTCATTCTTTTTTAAATGTCCTAACAATAAATCTGCCTATCATAATTTAATAAAGAATAAACTTTCTATGTACCGTAACTTTTATAACATGTTCTGGGTTAAGGCTCATAATAATAATTTTTTTAATGATATTGCAGATCATTTTGCTAAAGTCGCAACTACTAATGGTGTCGAGGTGAGTGTTCCAGCCCCCAGCGCTCTTATGTCCCTTCAAAATAAATTGATTGAGAGGTCATCAAACTCTAATAATGGCTTACGAGTCAAATCCTTCATTCCCAAACCCAGTTTAGAGATTAATCTCCATTCCAGTTACATCTCGCATTTCTTAACAAACCATGGCCCATTTGTTTCTTATTTGCATCGCTTCAAATTAAAAGCTACTTCCAATTGACTTTGTGGTTCTGTTGGGGAAGCTGATTGTTATGAATGAGAATAAGAATAGATTTAAAACTAGAATCCATGATTAGACTTAGAATGAATAATGTGTTTCGACTTTCAAAACTGAATATTAAAGAATAACGACTTGTAACACAAATAAGGTGACAAGTAGACTTTTCATGTATATATTTTCTTCACACACACACTCACACCGTTACATGGAGAAAAAGAAGAACGTTGTACAACACATAATCACAAGAACAGCGACCGTTATAACCGAATAATCCGAATTGAATGTAATTTTTCGCGCCAATCCTACATACTTCTAGAATTAAAAAAAGTTCAGTTCGTGGCGCCATCTCTGGACAGCGAAAGGAGTCAACTGTTCTTAACACTGAACATTATGTGTTCACATGTCCTCTGACTGAGGATTTTCATTTGGTCTCTTTATCTCAAAATGCTAAAAAAGCTTGGTTCCAATCTATCGTTAGAAATCCTTCCATTCACTCTAAACTAGAATCATGTGTATTAAAATTGCCTCCACATTCTGGGATCAAATTCCTTAGATAGGATTGGATTGGTACTCTTATGTGGTCACACAAGCAGCCCCCCCCCTCCTTATCCAAATGTTATTTTTTCTGTTTTTCTTTGCTTCTCTTTTTATTTCTTCTTAATCCTTAAACCCTATTTATATTTCTCACACAATATATTGCAGCTTCCTGGTTTATTTTACATCATTAGTAAATATGATTATACTTTGAGGCTAATTTCTTGTTTTTATTTAGCAAAAAAGATATCTCCAATAAAATTCAATAGTTTCTCCCCCCCCCTTTCTCTCTCTTCATTTATTATTTTTATTTAACACTGCTTTCTTCCTTTATGTTTTTTTTAATAGGAGAGGAGATCTCAAAAATAATCCTCCTTCCGGTGCTGAATCATTTCTTTTTCTGTAAACTGAAGGGGAAAAAAATGTTAACCGGAAGGGGTGGCATCAACTAAAAATATAATTCAAAAGAAGCATTTTATCATTATTATTTATGTTTTCTGTCTTTTTTTTCTTTTGGTGTGTATGGTGCATTTGTATTGGATAATTTTATTATTTTTTTTATGTATTTGTAAGAATTTTTTGACTATGTATATTTTTTGTTTCATCTTACTCCTTTTGTTTTCTTTTATTATTATAATACTTTCTTTGTATAGTTGTATTACGTTCACGTACACGTATGTGTATCGTGCAGTTACCTTTAAATTTGTATATTGTTATATTTTACTGTCTTCTGCTGTTTAAAATGCGAACTTTAACTTTTTTCAATAAAGACTACACGTGGGGGTGGCGGTTTCCCGAGGGATTGGCTTGTAGATAAACCCTCTTCGGGTGAGCTTATTCCTTTGGGCATTCCGCCAATAACACTCATGCAGCTTTAAATGCGATGTTAATATAACTCTCCTTCACTCGTGGAAAATATTGGGTGGTTATCTTTATCCGTGAATCCAATGGAATTTTTCATACCTGGGTGGATGAGTGAGTGAATATTAACGTCGTACCTCTCAGCTATATACTCAACGGCTTTTAGCAACAGACCTCGTAATTTGAACCATGGTCAAGTGACGCGGACGACACCTGAGCTGGCAACCCCTCTCCTAACTACCACACCACACCAACGGGAGGACGTTGGAGCTCTCGACAGATTTAACATGCATCCTTCCCCTACTCGGCGGGTCTTTAGTGGTACTAGGATCGAACTCATGACACGCTAGCCATGATCCGATGCCTAGACCACTCGTCCACCGCGGCCGCATTAAAAGGATATAGACCGCCCTGGTCGTGGAAAAAGCGCCTCCCTGTGACTTAAAAATTTCGGCTATAGTAAGAAGATATGGACCACCCTGTTCTTAAAAAAAGCGTCGCCCCAGCATCCAAGAATTCCTACTGATAGGGGAAAAATATTGAAGACCAACCTGGTCTAACAGAAGTTAAAAGGAAAAGATTTTTGTGTGGAAGTGTCCTTTTCTTGCAGCCCGTAAAGAAATCCCGACTAAGTGTGTTGATCTACAAAAATATAATGTAAATGAATTTTGTGTACTAGTTTTACAAACCGCTTGTCAAAATTACGATGCGTTTAATTATAATTGAAAAAATGCATTTCAATCATAAAAACCTCTAAACTAATTTTGGGTACGAAAAAATATATATATAATATTTAAAACTCTAACTTTAAGCAATAGATGGCACCACGAGCGTGTTAGCTACATAATGAATAGTTGTTAGGCCGCTAGTTATACAAACCGCTTATCAAAACTACAATGCATTTAATTATAATTGAAAAAATGCATTTCAATCATAAAAACCTGTAAATTAATTTTGGGTACGAAAATATATATATATAATATTTAACACTAAAAATAATTTGTCAGCTAGGAGGATCTTTACGTTTGTCTATTTCTTTTAACATGAGAGAGAAAGCAGGGAAACATTTCTTCAAATATCCTTCAGGCGAATATCATGCAGGGAAAAAGCCTTATGTTTTTGAATATCGAGCCAAAATTAACGATATAATCACGCACATATGGACTTACTCCGAGCTTTTTCCAAACAACTCTTAAATCAAAAAAGAAACATTTGTTTGTATTTATTAAAACTGATTTGAAATCAATACAAGCAACTGATATGTAAATATTTCTAACAGTATAATTTCAAGTACCAGAAAGTTGTTTTAAAGACATCTAAAACCATAAAAACAAAACGCACCGATATTTTTTACGCTTAAATCATTACGAATGTATCTTCATATAGACCATTGGTCTTCAAACTTTTTTGCTGCACGGAGCATTGGTATCGCCTATATGGTTTCATCGCTAAAAAGTGGTGCCAGCTCCTGGGGAATGTACTAGGTCTGCAGAGGTTTTAAATACCGATTTGCAGCCCCATTGAAGAAAAAAATATTTTTTCTACATAGAGAGAACAAGAACTTTCGTTTCAGAAAAAGAAAAAAATGCAGGGAAGAAACCTCATGTTTGTGAAGTTCCAAGTAAATCTAACAGAACACCACGAACATAAGGCTTTATCCAAGCATAACACAACTCTTCGTCAACCTGCTGTGTTCATGTCGCGATTCGAACTGGCCATCTTCGGGTCTGCAGTGACAGTGCCTTAGACGATTTGGCCGCTCTGAGCCCCGTCTAGAGGGCTTTTGTCTGTCTTTTGTTGGTTGGGACACGTGAAAGAAGGGGTAGCAGAAAAACCTCCTCTTCCAAGAGGGAAGGGGTAGGTAGCTGATTACCTTTGCTTGTCAGTAGGGTTAAATGATGGGCGCTGTATAAATGCAACAAAAATTAGTCTTTCAATTTCACTCGAAAAACACATTCCATTTAGTTATAGTATGAAATGTTTAAATATTGAAAATAAAATTTTAACAGGTTTTATTCAAACTACTAGAAAAACACTTTTGAAAAAATTATAAAAACTGAAACTGACTTACCCTTTCATAACCTGTTGTCTCATGAATGAGAAGAAAGTCTTTAATACCTTACGTTTATAGTTTTCAAACTAGTAGCCGAACACATTTTTTTCCCTTGAACTATTTTTTAAAAACGTGGTTTTCGCGAGCAAATAATAACGTCGCTGACCGAAATGTAAGCACACTTTGTTCCTTGACCTACTTTCATTGTACAAGAAGGAATTTAAATGTTGTGATTAAAATTTTCTTCTAGGTTTAGTGTCTTAAATTTAAAGGTTGTGACGGGTCTATCCACATCAATCTTCTATTAACCCTCTTGGGTAACTTTGGGGTAGCAATTATTCTATTTCACAGCCTCCTCGGGAAAAACACGAGATAGTGATATGCTAATGAATTCGACTATATAAAGTCTAGATTTAGTAAGAAAGTAAAAGGAGAAGGAATTGCCAAACTTGTTGTGAGTATAACATACGGATCTCTCCCGCGAGTTTAGCACGTATTAGATAGTAATTGAGATTGTTAATCATTGAAATAATGAAAGGGATTATAGTTAGTATCGACCTGAAGTTAGTAAGCGTTCGTCTCCTTTGTGAATTCTGATAGTTGAGATTATTTAGTGGGAATATTAGATTTAAAGGTTAGAATTGAATATTAGACTTGTGTATCAGGATTAATCTATGGAATTGAATAATCACTCCAGGGTTTCTACTTATAGTGTAACTTGTTAATTGTATTTGTGTGTTGTTAACAAATATTTGTAATTGTGATGTCGTGTGGTGTTGAGTATGATGTTGTTGAGGTTTCATCCAACAGACGTGTTCTTGAGGACAGCACTTTTATTTACAGTAAACACATAAAAAGAAATATTAAACGCAAATTGTATCTACCCACGCGGGAAATTTCTCTATTCTGGCCACCGCCCTAACGCGCCGGTGCCGAGAAGCTATCTATTTCAAAAACAAACAACACATTCTTACGGTAGGAGGACACAGTGCGCCTCCTGGTGAGTGGAGGAGACACTACACCCCACACAAGATTGAAGTGTCACACATGATACTCAATCTGATACTAAAATAAATGAGCATAAAATAAATTACATTAATATCATACACTAAGATATAAGTAACTAGCATTATCTCACTCATAAAGAAAAATATAAAAAGATAAGTATACATAACTAAATTAAGAATAGCATTTTGATATCCATAATTATACCATAATAATCAAGAAAATTGAAATTCAAGAAATACACAAAATAAACAATAGTTAGTTAAAAAATATTTGAAATCAAATTCTAAAAAACATTAGCATTTTTTTTAAAAAAATGTAAATAGATACACAAATAATATAACGAAATATATAAATGAGATAAAGAAAATATTGTTTACTAAATCTAAAAATGTTCCTTTTAAAATTGAAAGGCACACATGTTACACTAATCGTGAGAGTGCATCAGCATGAGGCATTTTCACACCAGGACAATGTTTGATTGTCACATTGAACTTTTGAAGAGCAAAAGCCCATCTTTGTAGCCTCGCATTGTGGTGCACTCTTTGTCAAGTAAGGTAAAGGGTTATTCAATTTTAGTCCCAAATACCCATACTTCGAACTTTTTAAAGCTCCACACAATAGCAAATGCTTCTCGTTCAATAGTTGACCATGACTGTTGGGTCTTGCTTAATTTTTGACTTGCATAAGGAATTGGGTAACTTTTATCACCACATATTTGTGACAGGCAAGCAGCTATGCCAATTTGTGATGCATCTGAATGAATGGTATACGGTTTATCAGGCACTGGATAGTATAGAGAAGGTGCTTCCGCTAAAGCCTTTTTCAGAAGATGAAATGAGAAGTCATGTTTCTCAGTCCATGGGATTGAATCAGGTACTTTCTTTTTGGTGAGTTCAGTCAATGGATACACAAGTTCAAAATATCTGGGTATATACTCACGATAGTAATTGCACAGTCCACGCACACTACGGAGCTCCTTCTTCGTTTTAGGCACTGGTAAATTGTTGATAACTGCAGTCTTTTCAGGATCTGGTTCGTGCTTACCAGAACCGATGATATGTCCCAAATATTTTATTTGAGTTTTTCCAAAGGCACACTTTTTAAGGTTCACAGTGAAATTTAACTGTGAAAGTTTCGCTAAAATAGTATCCAAATGAAGAAGATGTTCTTCCAAATTTTTAGAAAAGATTGCGATGTCATCGATGTAAGCACGTGAAAATTCTCTATAACACGATCAGGCTTTGTTGATTTCATTCTGAAATGTAGCAGAGGCATTTTTCAAACCAAAACACATCACCTTGAAGCGGTATTGTTGACGATGAGTCTTGAAAGATGTAAGATTTTTGCTGTCTTCCGCCATGGGTATAGCCCAGTACCCTTTCAAGAGATCTAATGTTGGGATGATATTGGCTCTTCCAATAGAATGTATGAGCTCCACAGCATCTTCCATCGGAAAATCATCAGACAAACTCTCAGAGTTAAGAGCTCTGAAGTCAACGCAGAGTCGCAGGGTACCATCTTTCTTGTTAACGCAAACAATTGGATAGGCTATTTCTGCATCAGATTCTTCAATTAAATCAAGTCGTAAGAGCTCCTCTATCTGCTCATCAACTTTAATCTTCAAGGACTCTAGGATGCGATATAAGAATGGCTTCTTCCGCTCAATGTTAGGCTTTAAGCGAATTCGATGAGCTCCTACTTTGGCTATTTTCACATCACTTGTGAATAGTGTACGGTGCTTTAGAAGAATTGTTAGCACTTGTTCTCTCTCAGTCTCCTTGAAATGATTCAGACCGGTTTCATGTAGAACTCTTTCAGATGTGGATCTCGATAAATTAGGAGTGGGATGGATTTCTCCGAATTCGTGGTCATCTTCGAAAATAACTCCACTTGCAAGTGCACGAGGATGATATTTTCTGATCTTATTCACATGAACATGTCTTATAGTTACGTCGGGGAGTTTACCTTTATATGAATGGGGTGGATGGTGTTGAATTATCTCTCCAGGTCCAGTCCATCTAGCATAGATCTTATTACTAGAATCTGGTATCAGCAAAACAACTTGTTCTCCGATGCTAAAATTCTTTACGGATGACCTCTTGTTGAAGTAATCTCCATAACTTTTTTGTTTCTGAGCAGCAGTTAAAGATGCACTCTCAGCAGCTTTTTCCATCTTGATCTTCATTTCCTGAAGGTAATCAGCAGCTGACTGGGAAATGTTCGTCGGAAGATGTATTTCACCTGCCCAGGATGATTTAAGAATAGCCAACGGCCCTCGAGCTTCTCTGCCATAAAGTAACCTAAATGGTGATACACCAGTGGTAGTGTTTGGTACTTCACGGTATGCAAACAACAGAAAAGGTAATTGTCGATCCCAGTTTCTTGGATCTTCACGAATAACATGATGAAGCTTATCCTTCAACACCCTATTCCATCTTTCAACTAGTCCGTTGCTGGCCGGATAGCCAGGACTGGAAAACCTAGGACTAGATCCAATCCTTTTCGTAAATTCTTGGGTTAGAGTCGACTTGAAATTTGTGCCTTGATCACTGGCAATTATTCTCGGAATTCCAGTCCTCGAGAATATTTGCAATAGAGAGTCACATGCGGTTTTGGCTGTAAGTGATCTAAGTGGTACTGCCTCAGGCCAACGTGTGTATTGATCCATCATACAAAGGACATATTTGTGCCCTCTACCCGATGGTGGTTGAATATGTCCGATCACATCAATGTTTACTATCTCAAAGGGAAGATCCGGACGGACAATAGGTGTAATGGGAGCTCTATCTCCAGTTTTCTCAGATTTCCGAAGCTGGCACCCTTTGCATGTCTGGACAAATTCAGCAATTTCCCTAGACATATTTGGCCAAAAGAAATTATATTTTATCCTCTCTTTTGTTTTCTTTACCCCCATATGACCTCCAAAAACTGACTCATGTGCTAGTTTCATCACTTTTTCTATTCTGCAACGCGGTAAAACTAATTGCATTACGGGTTCATTTAGAATTTTATCCCTGTGATAAATTAATTCCTCAACTAATAAAAAATTTCCTTTATTTAATTTTAACTCTGCACGAACCCTTTTAAGAGAATCACAATTATTCTGTTCATCTTTCATTTTACTGCAATCTGAATTCAAATTTAAATTATCTGAGTCGCTCTCAACATAAAATATTTCGTTGACGGATTCTGCGTCATTTTCATCATTTGAAAATGGAGTAAAACTATCAACCGATTCGGTAAAAATATCATATTTTCATTTGTTTCATTATTTATGGAACATAAAGCCTCATAAAAAGAAGGAGGTATTAAAGCCTCAGCATTTAATTTATCCGTGATCGCTACCAAGCAATCCATTGGATGATTCAAAGAATTATTGTCAAGAGTGATAGAGGTTTTAATTAGTTCTGCTTCTACATTCTCTCCAAATGCAGAGCTTAAAGTAATCTTTCCGAATTCATCATTAGAATTACCTGGAAAAATATTAGAATTACATATAAAAATTTGAGTTCCGCTAACCAAAACACAATTTATTGCTTTCCCGTTAATATAAATAAGAACATATTTTAAAGGTTCAAGGTCAACTTTCGGTTGTATATATTGTACTTGAGAAGTCTCTTTTTTCTCATTTTTTAATTTAGAATATTTTTTATTACAGTCTCGAGCTAAATGATTCTCACCGCAAATGTAACATTCTATTTTTTTTATTTACTTTACTTTGTTTTGAGTTATAAATTTTATTTTTTTCGAATTAAGATTTCTTTCGTCTCGTCTCGAGTCAGGAGGGATATATTTAAAATCATTTCGCAAGCCATTTTGATTATGACATGCTTTATGTGAAAACTTGGAAAAAGTTCTTCCTTTACAAGCATAAAACATGTCACACTCTTTTCCCATTTGAATTGGTTTAAACCAACTTTGCTCCTGTTTGATATTTATATGAACGGCAGTTTCACATGATCTAGCTTTTGATATAATTTATCGCTAACAATTAACTCTTTTAAAGAATTAAAATCATTGACATTTCTCAAATGACAGTATTGATCCCAATTGGTTAATAAACGAGATGCAAACTGAACATACGTTTTATTTTGCATTCGTTTCGCTTTTTGAAAATTTTGCAAGCAAATTAAAGGCGTTGGCTCAAATTCTCTTAGAACTAAACTTTTTAATTTATCATAATCGCCTATTTCTTCGTCTTTTACATAAACTAAAATATTTTCGGCTTTTTCACCTAGCAAATTTAAAAGAATCTCTCCCTTAAATTCATCCGGCACATTTTTGGTTTTAAAAGAACGCTCTAAAGAAGAGAAAAATAAATTCCATCCCTCTTGTTTTTTAGGAATCGGAAGAGTTAATGTGCGTACACTTTGAATGAAATTTTCTATCGAAGTTTGATTTGTTTCGGGATTTATTCGCTGCAAATTATTGCTATCCCTTTGACTATCCAATTTAGCCCTTTCTAAATTTATTTTACCGAGTTCTATTTCTAATTTAATTTGTTCGAGTTTTATTTTTTCAAACTCATGTTTCGATTGTTCCGTTAAACGCTTTTGTTTTCTTTCGACTTTCTATCCGCGATAGTCGAATCCAAATAGTCATCGATAAACACTTTATCGGTTTTGTATTTGTCGCTATTTAAAATTAAATTTTTTAAATCCAATACCTTCATTTCTGGATTTATTATCTCGCCCAATTCATCAGCAATTAATATTAATTCTTCCTTTCTCGCTCCGCGAAACATTATTGAAAGGAATTATATTAAATGAATTTTTACTCCAAAATTTAGTAAATAACAGTTGCTGAACTCGCTCGAACAAAGCAAAAGGATTGCCTATCTTGTAGTTCCTTTTGATGTCTTGCTTCACTCAGGTTTCAATCCTGTCGTTAATGTGACAGTGTGATGTCGTGTGGTGTTGGGTATGATGTTGTTGAAGTTTCATCCAACAGACGTGTTCTTGAGGGCAGCACTTTTATTTACAGTAAACACATAAAAAAGAAATATTAAACGCAAATTGTAACTACCCACGTGGGAAAATTCTCTATTTTGGCCACTGCCCTAACGCACCGGTGCCGAGAAGCTATCTATTTCAAAAACAAACAACACATTCTTCTTCTTCTGTGTAGTTTTTTATATAAAATATTGGATTTATTTTCAAGTAAAAAAGTGTAAACATTGAGGGGGCGTGGCATTTAAACAGCTGGTCAGAGCTGTCAAAATATTTAAAATACATTTTACTACATTTAAAATAATCAGATCGTTTCAAAACTTCGCACAGTTGTGCCAGAGGTATCAAACTACATTTTAAAGTAAAAATTGAAAAATCGATATTTTCATCGATTTTCGGCTTTTGAAAGGTGCCAAGTCCCCTTAAAATGGTTCCTTGCTGTTGGTTATCCATTGATGTAGAAAAGCCCTCACCCTCGCCGCACAATTAGTTCGAAATTCCTCTCCTTTTCAGCCATCAGATGCCTCGAGAAGACACCTAGACAAGCAAGGTTAGAAGGGCTGGCTGGGAGGGAACAGGAACAAGGTATGGGAGGGGTATCCTTATACAATTCAGGAACTTCACAGGTCTCAAATGTCCACTTCTAAACCTCGCCAAGGCTAATTGAACGGCTCTAGGACCACTGCAGGGCAAAGATAGTCTTGGGTGACTAGTAGAATGCCCGTTATGATCTGGAGGGTAGTGCCACGTAGAGAATAATTTACTTTTGTGGAGGGAGAGAATTTCCAAAGGGGGTTAGACCTGCAGAGTTTACGATCGGAAGATCAAATCCATTTCTTGCAAGTGTATCTATCTACAGTCTCGTTACTGTACACCCCGACGTGCGAAGAGATCCACTGGATCAGTGATTCTTAAACTTTCGAACCCCCCCCCCCGTTGATGTATCAGCTTGACCACGGACCCCTAAGGTTTTGAACATCCCTCTATGACAATATTCTTGATCAAAAACAAGCATCAGTACAGTTTCTTCATTGGGGAATATTCAGTAATCTAGTGCAGTATGGCACATCCTTCAATTTTTCCAAGAGTCCTTTCAGAGTATGTAAAGGAGGGAAATCTCAACGTTACATGAGGCTCCAGGGGCCCCCTAAAGAAATGCTGCGGTCCCCCAGGGGTCCGCAGACCTCAGTTTAAGAACCGTTACGCTGGAAGGCATACCGATTTTCAAAGACCAAGTCTACAGAGAAGTATTAAAATATCCTGGTCTGATTTACTATAAATTTTTGACTAATTCTTTAGATTTTGTATAGACCTCTTTTCCATTATCAATCAATATCCAAATATTGCCTTTATCGATAGTAACGGAATACTCCAGAGCTTTACCAATAGCTATTATTTCTGACCTAGAGTGAGTGAGAGAATATTAACGTCGCATTGATTAGCAACACGAGGGCTTTTGGCGACGGTCCGCGTAAGTTTGAACCATGGTCAAGTGACGTGGATGACACCTGAGCTGGCACCCCTCCCCTTCCTAACTACCACACCTCCCCAACGGGATGACGTTTGAGATCTCAACAGATTTAACGTGAGAGTGAGTGAGTGATTTTGAGGTTTATTGGTGCAAGAGCCGATTTCGGCTATACTGCGCCAAACATTTGTTTTAATATCCGTGGTCTAGACGGGAAGAGAAAGAAAGAATGAATTGAATGACAAGAAAGAGGGTCGAAAATAGAGAAGGATCACTAGGGTACCCCGGGTTCGTGAAGCCCATGTTTACCAAATACAGTAAACCCCGTGGGAATAGGAAAAGATCACTAGGGCGCCTCGGGATTGTGTCACCCGTACTCACCTAAAGAAGGTGAGCCCCCTGAGTGGAGATTTAACGTACATCGCACCCCTACACGGCGGATCTTTAGTGATACTAGGATCGAACTCATGACACGCTAGCCATGATCCGATGCCTAGACCACTCGGCCACCGCGGCCACTATTTCTGACCGAAAATCAGAGCAAAAGTCAGGGTCTCAGGTATTACATTTATTATCCCCCTCAAGTAGCTAATTAAGGCATCACTTCCTGCTCTACCATCTTCAAATTTGCTGCCATCCGTGTAGATAATCATACCCTCAGGAGGGATATCATTTTATCACCTTTTATTATAAAAATAATAAATATAAGTTAAATAAAACAGGGCAGTTTTATTCAATTAATTTATTGTGATAACTGTATGTTATCTAAAGCCGCATGCAGATTGAATTTTAAAACCAGTTTAATGAGACAAATGTACCCCTATCAAACTTTACTAAAAAAATTTTTTTTTAATCAGGAGAGTTAGATTGCTTGTTTAAATTCTCATCACAGCCTGCCAGTTTATATCATCTTGTTGTACTTGCATCTATACAGGAACAAAATTTAAGGGTAGGTACAGACCTGCCAGTTTATATCAACTTGTTGTACTTGCATCTATACAGATATAAACATTAAGGGTAGGTACAGGACATTGTAACTATCATTTATTTTATAGGAATGTATGGGCGAAAGTGCTGTAGTGAGGCACAAACGCGAAAAATAAAAGACAAAAGGAAAGAAAGTGTTTATTGAAAGCGTCGTTGACAAGCGTAATGTTTGCAATAACTCTTCATAATTGTTCAGCACATGAGCTATGAAGTCTTGCTGCAGCTCATATTTCTGTACCACCCACAGCAGTCGGAGGAGATTGCCTGAAAGATTCAAAGCTTGTACTCGCTAAAAATGGAAGAGGTGTAATCGGTTTTCGTTTAACTCTCTACAACCGATCTGAAGGCTCACATTTACGGGATGAGCAACAATTTGACTCTGGCCAAACAGCCACAATGTTTAAGATGCTTTCTTCCAAGCTTGGATTGCGTACAGCTCTTTGTCGACCAACATCATAACCAGTGACGTGGAACGAACGTGTTTCACGAAGTTGACGATGTAACCGATGAAAAATTCTGTGATCCAGCATTCGTCGATCAGGAAACTGCGCATGATACATTCGTAGCGTATCCCTGCTGTTATCACTTGCATGGACGTAACATGTAATGCATGTCTGCATTTTCGGCATACGTAAAGTCTCCCATCGTAAATGTCAGCACAATCGTGAATGGCGCTTTCCCTTCTGAGATGCATCATGTTAAACGAAGGTTAGACATTTACTGTCCCCGTACCGGCTACGAAATCAACCGATAACTCAATTTCTCTTTTCTTTTATATCTCTTGTTTGCGCTTCCCTGTATTACTTGAGCCCATATAATCATGCACAATAAATGATTGTTACCATGTCCTGTATCTATCCTTAAAGTTTGTGCCTTAAAGTTTGAATTTGGGACCACCCTTTATTTACTCATGTTGATCTTCATGCAAGAAAAGCTTTGCTCAAAGAAATTAATATCGGCTAAAATATATATATGTTATATATGTTAAGGAACGATTTCCCAGCAAATATATTCATACACGAAAATTCTTCAGGTGAAAAAGATTTGTAAAGTCTATGTCACAGCAGCAAACATTGCCTTCACGCTGTGATCTGAATGCAAGTCAATAAGTTCAAGCTGTAATGGCATATAACTTATGAGGTCATGACAGTGACTCCCATGAGGTCCATGACCTACTGTGCCCAATTCAGTATACGTGTCCTTGGGCCCAGAGGTAAACATATGTTCCATTCAGGTGGTCAGTCTGACACGAAATCCCCAGTGATAAGTTCCCAAGCAAGTTTGATCTCATTTATCAACCCACTGAAGGGATGCAAGGCTGAGTCAACCTTACCCAGCCCGGGGTTTGAACCTCGGGCCTGTGGTGTGGAAGCGCGATGCACTAACCACTCAGCCATTGGGCTTCATAATGAAATGTTATCAGTATATAATATCAGTATCAGCAGTAATGAGATAACAGAGCAAATTGAATTTAAGTTGATTTTTTTTAAATCTTGAGATCTTATAAAACCTTGCCCTCCAAACTCTGCAGATGATTCTTTGAAGAAATACTTCTAGATATTCTGTTTTCCCAATTGTGAAAAATACCGAGACGAATATTTGATAGAGCGCGGTACAGAAATTTCGATTCAAAGTGCATTTTTTTTCCAACTAGCAGGCCGCTAGTTACCCACCCCTGCTCTAATGAATATCGCTAAAAAAATATTTATATTATATTCCTCCCATAAAAAATAAGTATCTATCAATATTCAATAATTATCTAACATCTATTATCTGAAATAGGATCATTTTGAGAGAGAGAGAGAAGTCATTTTAATAAAAATGTTTTAAAATAATATCTTTCAATTAATTTTTTTTAAAAAAAGTATACTTTAATAAATGGTTTTCAAATCAATTTATTGTAACAAAGAGCGCTACTGTGTTATGTACCACTAAAACTTAAAATTCATCAGTTTCCAAGTTGTAAATTTCGTGCTGCCATCTAGCGATCACAATATGATATAATTTTGTATGATCTCGGATAAAAAAGATTACCTCTCTAATGTATGTTTGTAAGAGTAATAAACACACACAGATTTTCTACTTAAAAATAACTTTTTGTGTACTTATTTCAAAAAAAGAATTTTTTTTAATATTAATGATGTATAATCCGTAATTATAAAGTATTTATTGAACTTAACAAATTTTCCTTTTTTTTAAAAGCAAAAACTTATTTTTAAAATCGATACATACGGAAATTTTATTATTGATTTCAAACTATGGTAATAATTTTCAATACCTTCTGAGAAGCCAAAATATTTCTAACGAAGAAAATCAGTCAGTGCACTTTTGAAAGTTATTAAAAACTATATAAAAAAAACAAGACTTACCAAATATAATATCAATTAAAATAATAATAAGTACGAAATAAAAATTAATAATACAAATAAAGTAATTTTGATGGAAAATAGCTTCAGACTGTTCACTGATCAGTGCCACTTTTTCGCTTGGTAAATCAGGTTATTCGATTTTAAAAATTCCAAAATAACAAAGTTATCTTGATTTAGATTGGAATTAATGGAACTTTTCAAATATATTTGATGTATTTTTACAAATTAATTAAAAAGACATATAGGAGAATTTTTTTTAAAAAATTGACCATCAAAAATTTTATTTTAAAAAGAATGAAATATCGGGTTATTTGGAAAGTAATTTCCTTTTTTCCCGATAGATGATTTAATTGTATTTTTTTCACACCCAACTCTCCACACACTTAACTGGCATAATCATTATATGTTTTTAGAGCTGCTATAGCAAGGGCTTGCTTGGGAAGTGAAATTGATTCTATGCAGTTTTGGGGGTTGGCGCCTTTTCAAATATAGAGAATGAAAAAAATAATTTCCGGCATATTTTATTTTTATACTATCGATAAGATAAAATGTGTTCAAGCAAGAAAAAAATCAGCCGATGTGTATGGAGATGTACTGACAGTATGTCAGTGCCAAAACTGATTAGTAAAATTTTGATCGGCAAGTTTGATGTTCAAAAAGCACCACGTTCTGGAAGGCCAGATGAAACTGGTAGACACAAAAAAAGGCATTAATAGATGCAAACCGGATAATAACAACTCGTGAGATCACTGAGAGGTTAAATTCATCGAATTCAACTGTTCATGACCACTTCAAAGGCCTGGGTTTAATCTCAAAGCTTGACATATGGGCTGCTCGTGTTCTCAAGGAAAGAGATTTGTGTCATCGCGTTGATGTCAGTGATTTGCTTCACAAACGCGTCAAGAAAATGATCCATTTTTGAAGCGCATCATCACTGGGGTCGAGAAATGAGTTGGCAATAACAATGTCAAATGCAAGAGATCCTGGAGTAAAAAAAGATGAACCAGCTCAAAGCATTTCAAAAGCCAATATTCATACAAAAAAGGTGATACCATCTGTTTGGTGGTATTTCAGAGGAATCTTTTTTGTTTATATAGCTTTGATCCAACAACACAACGATTAGTTCTGAAACGTACTGTCATCAGATGGATAATCTGAAGGATTCACTTAAACAAAAAAGTCCAGAATCGATTAACAGAAAAGGTATGTTCCACCAAAATAATGCAAGACCTATACAAATTTGGTAACTTGCCGAAATTTTCTACAGCTTCAATGGGATATACTGCCTCAACCAACCTATTCTGTAGGTCTGGCACCTTCTGATTACGTCTTTTCCGGTCTTTTACAAAATGTTTTAGACGAAAAAAGCCTACTTCAAATGAGGAAGTCAAAAATCATCTGGGTCAGTTTTTTGTCAGTAAAGAACAAAAATTTTACAAACGTGAAACCATGCTATTGCCAAGAAGAAAAAAAAATTGCAAAAGGTATTGAACCAGAAAGGACAAAAAATAATTTAAAATATTTATTCACCATACGTGAGATTTGTCTTTCATTTTCACAAACACACAAAGAAATTTCTTTCAGAACCACCTAACAGAAGTAAAAAAAACGACGAAACTGTATTCAAGATAAAGATAAATATAGTATTTATGCAAAAATTAAGGCTGAAAAGAAGACCAATATCTTACTTATCTATTAAACTTTAAAAAAAAATAAAGCACCATAGAATACTTTGTCTGGGTATTTTATTAAGTATATATATATATATATATACATCCTCATGTGAGAATATTTATTACATTTTACCAAACTTCCTTATAGTTACAAGCATAAAAAGCAAACACTAATTTTATATATAATGATAATTTAAACAAAGTTTGACATATTAATAACTCAGAAATGGTGCTCTGTATTTGAACTAGATTTTTCCTATATTTTCGTTTTAATGTACAATATTAGGCGATAATAAAATTCCTGCCTTACATTGCATTATTAGCTACTTTTTAATGAAAATAGTGTAGCGAACATTATTACTAAGTCCATTTCCTTCAGAGAACCATTGATGACGTCAGAGACGAACACTGATAATAACTGCCTGATTATAAGGGGAGGGGTACAGCGTTTCCCCGAAA
The DNA here is from genome assembly GCA_019973975.1 of Trichonephila clavata. Lineage (NCBI taxonomy): Eukaryota > Metazoa > Arthropoda > Arachnida > Araneae > Nephilidae > Trichonephila > Trichonephila clavata. The sequence goes on from BMAO01023540.1 coordinate 29,847, forward strand.
TCCATTTCGACTTCGTTCCCAGAAAAAAACCCTCAAGAAGGATATGTGGGGAGACCGATTCTGAGAGGTTCCCGGCTGGAAGCGAGAGAAGAAGTTGGTCTGTAGAATTAAGATGGTGTGTTAGATTTTGATGAAATTAAATTTGTATATATATTTCTCTAGCCTGACTGTATGTTTTCGTATCCAATACGTCACAGTCTAATAATTGGAGGCAACGAACAGAACGATAATTACTTTAAATGTAATATTTTGCTAGAGATATAGTCGATGAATTAAGATTGAGTGGCGTGCGAGCAGGACAGCGGAAAAAATCGCCGCGCTATCTTAAGAGACTAACGTGCCGTCCCGGCAAACAAGAAATGCCTTTCGAATAAAAAGGATATAGACCAACCTGGTCTTGAAAAAATTGCCACCCTGGAAACTAAGAAATTCCTATTGCATTAAAAGGAAATAGACCACCCTGGTCTTTGAAAGAGCGCCGCCCTGGTAATCAAGAAATCCTGTCGCATTAAAAGGATAAGTGAGTGAGAGAATATTAACGTCGCACTGATTAGCAACACGAGGGCTTTTGGCGACGGTCCGCGTAATTTTGAACCATGGTCAAGTGACGCGGACGACACCTGAGCTGGCAACCCCTCTCCTAACTACCACACCACACCAACGGGAGGACGTTGGAGCTCTCGACAGATTTAACATGCATCCTTCGCCTACTCGGCGGGTCTTTAGTGGTACTAGGATCGAACTCATGACACGCTAGCCTGATCCGATGCCTAGACCACTCGTCCACCGCGGTCGCATTAAAAGGATATAGACCGCCCTGATCGTGGAAAAAGCGCCGCCCTGTGAATTAAAAATTTCGGCTATAGTAAGAGGATATGGACCACCCTGGTCTTAAAAAAAGCGTCGCCCCGTCATCCAAGAATTCCTACTGATAGGGGAAAAAATATTGAAGACCAAACTGGTCTAACAGAAGTTAAAAGGAAAAGATTTTGTGTGGAAGTGTCCTTTTCTTGCAGCCCGTAAAGAAATCCCGACTAAGTGTGTTGATCTACAAAAATATAATGTAAATGAATTTTGTGTACTAGTTTTACAAACCGCTTGTCAAAATTACGATGCGTTTAATTATAATTGAAAAAATGCATTTCAATCATAAAAACCTCTAAACTAATTTTGGGTACGAAAAAAATATATATAATATTTAAAACTCTAACTTTAAGCAATAGATGGCACCACGAGCGTGTTAGCTGCATAATAGATAGTTGTTAGGCCGCTAGTTATACAAACCGCTTATGAAAATTACAATGCATTTAATTATAATTGAAAAAATGCATTTCAATCATAAAAACCTATAAATTAATTTTGGGTACGAAAAAATATATATATAATATTTAACACTAAAAATAATTTGTCAGCTAGGAGGATCTTTACGTTTGTCTATTTCTTTTAACATGAGAGAGAAAGCAGGGAAACATTTCTTCAAATATCCTTCAGGGGAATATCATGCAGGGAAAAAGCCTTATGTTTTTGAATATCGAGCCAAAATTAACGATATAATCACGCACACATGGACTTACTCCGAGCTTTTTCCAAACAACTCTTAAATCAAAAAAGAAACATTTGTTTGTATTTATTAAAACTGATTTGAAATCAATACAAGCAACTGATATGTAAATATTTCTAACAGTATAATTTCAAGTACCAGAAAGTTGTTTTAAAGACATCTAAAACCATAAAAACAAAACGCACCGATATTTTTTACGCTTAAATCATTACGAATGTATCTTCATATAGACCATTGGTCTTCAAACTTTTTTGCTGCACGGAGCATTGGTATCGCCTATATGGTTTCATCGCTAAAAAGTGGTGCCAGCTCCTGGGGAATGTACTAGGTCTGCAGAGGTTTTAAATACCGATTTGCAGCCCCATTGAAGAAAAAAATATTTTTTCTACATAGAGAGAACAAGAACTTTCGTTTCAGAAAAAGAAAAAAATGCAGGGAAGAAACCTCATGTTTGTGAAGTTCCAAGTAAATCTAACAGAACACCACGAACATAAGGCTTTATCCAAGCATAACACAACTCTTCGTCAACCTGCTGTGTTCATGTCGCGATTCGAACTGGCCATCTTCGGGTCTGCAGTGACAGTGCTTTAGACGATTTGGCCACTCTGAGCCCTGTCTATAGGGCTTTTGTTTGTCTTTTGTTGGTTGGGACACGTGAAAGAAGGGGTAGCAGAAAAACCTCCTCTTCCAAGAGGGAAGGGGTAGGCAGCTGATTACCTTTGCTTGTCAGTAGTGGTAAATGATGGGCGCTGTATAAATGCAACAAAAATTAGTCTTTCAATTTCACTCGAAAAACACATTCCATTTAGTTATAGTATGAAATGTTTAAATATTGAAAATAAAATAATTTTTAACAGGTTTTATTCAAACTACTAGAAAAACGCTTTTAAAAAAATTATAAAAACTGAAACTAACTTACCCTTTCATAATCTGTTGTCTCATGAATGAGAAGAAGGCTTTAATACCTTACATTTATAGTTTTCAAACTAGTAGCCGAACACATTTTTTTCCCTTGAACTATTTTTTAAAAACGTGGTTTCCACGAGTAAATAATAACGTCGCTGACCAAAATGTAAGCACACTTTGTTCCTTGACCTACTTTCATTGTACAAGAAGGAATTTAAATGTTGTGATTAAATTTTTCCTCTAGGTTTAGTGTCTTAAATTTAAAGGTTGTGACGGGTCTATCCGCATCAATCTTCTATTAACCCTCTTAGGTAACTTTGGGGTAGCAATTATTCTATTTCACAGCCTCCTCGGGAAAAACACGAGATAGTGATATGCTAATGAATTCGACTATATAAAGTCTAGGTTTAGTAAGAAAGTAAAAGGAGAAGGAATTGCCCGAATCAAAACTTTTAAATTAGTAGAATATTGAGGAATTTTCCAGGGCAACGATTGAATGGTTTCTTTTGCCGTAAAAAAAGCGCTGTTAGTAGATGATGCAGGTAATATTATCATACATACTGATACAAGAAACAAGATTTCCCCAAAGAAAGCGTGTAAGTAATCACCAGAAACGAATATTAGCTCGAAATTTATGAAGAATAATCCCAACAAGGCACTTAACACAATGACGAACGCTGAGAAACTTAAATAATCATCCAGAGATTTCATGATGCTGGTAAGATCTGAATAACTTTGAATCAAAAGCACATAAGGGCAGTTTTTACTTAAATGTTCCATCTTTTCCTCGATTTTATTAAAAAGAAATTTTACATAAAAGCATACAAATCCATAGTATCCTGTCAATGAAATAAATATTACTGCACTCGTGGCTGGAATTGTAATCACACTAATTTCAGGAAAAAGCACGAAATATTGCTTTAATTTCGGAAAATTATCATCAGAATTTTCGATTAAACTTCGATATACTTCATAATCCTTCGAAAAGTGGTATAATAAAATATAGCTTATGAACGTTGCAGTCATGACAAAACAGTAAGAGAAGATTGACATCTGGAGTTTTCGTTCATTTTGATAGCATTGCCGCATTAATGAGCATTTCCAAATTTTCGTCAATATTACATGGATTTGCTTACGAGATCGCCTTGTTTGTTCGTTTATAAAAAACTGAAGTATGGCAAGAATAAGAATAACAACTGGTCTTTTCTTTTCCGGGGATAATACTACAGAAAATGTTTGAGTTACTATCCCTAAACACTGCAGAAGTACGAATAAATATCTCGGATATTCCCAAATAAAGTGATGGAAGAGAATATGTTTTACAAACCTTCTATTGGGATATGATTCCAATCCTGTAATATGAAAAAGAAGTAAAACTGGCTGAAAAGATTTTTCTATCTCATTTATTCGTTTTCTCATGATATGAATTTATAATTATATTTAATAACTTGAAAATAATCATGTAGCAGTTTATTTCCTTATTCTTTCTAGTACCATTAATACAAATTTCCATTAATACTTCCTAGTTATGGAAATTAGATAATAGTTGTTTTATAATTTCTCTCAAAGTCGGATTCTTGTACATATTGTTTTACTTTTAAATGGATTTCAAATTTTTCCTTTTCAAAAGATGTAATAAGTTTTTTAAATGTTTAAATTATTTCCATGTTTCATTTTCTTTGTTCATAAAGAGTTAAAAATAGTCTCCAGTTATTCCACAAATTTTCTTTTTTTTCATCCAAATTTATGTATAAAAATATTTATTTTTCTGTAGACTTCTTTCATAATGCAAACCATTTTTTCATTAACTTTTATTCACTTTTCATCATTTTCAAAAGAGTTAAGTAACATAGATGCAATATAGCTTTCCATTTGTGGATTTTGATTCAATAGCATAATGCAAGACAAGGATAATTTCCTTGAATTCGTTTAGTCAACATTCAGTGGTACAAAGAAATATTAATGAGAGGGAATACTTTAAATTTTCAATTTATATGTTTGGTTATATTATTTATTTTTAATTCACTGAAGAATCTTTTTCTACTGAGTATTCATTAAGATTTATCGATAAACTCGTGTACTGTTTAATGTCATTTCTCTTTGTAAATTAAAACACATGTTTTATTTTGTACAAATAATGTGAAATCTATTGTTGAGATATCGATCCTACATAAATTAGCCATCTTTGTTCAAAAGCTATTAGCATGAAAATAAAAGAAATTTCGAAAATATATTGATTTGGTTCGAAAAAAAGGATAATGTGAAGATTTGTAAGGTGAGTGAAAATAATAAATCGATATTGCTTTGGGGATTGCAATTCTTTTCAAATATATATATATATATATGTATATATGTAATAATCCCCATTAATTATTCTTAATAACTTTTAATTGCCTTTGGTCCATCCCTTCAGGACCAACGTTTTAGTAATAAGTTAATCCGCCGCCTAACGAGAGTATTTTAAACTACATCCATCCACCCACACAGATCACGTGATTTAAGCTGCCTATATATACCGAGACTCCTGGAGACCGCGCTCTCTTTCGCTTCTGTATTTTGTCTGCGTAAACATGTAGCCGGCTACAGCTTGTGTTTGTGTGTGTGAGTGTATTGTGTCATCCCTGTAATATTTTATGCGCTTAAGATGTGGAATTAAACAGATTTGAACAACCCCATGACTGCCTCTTGGATAATATTTATTTTGCCTCACCAATCTCATATAAAGTATACCTTTCAACGGCCACGTCTATTTCAAAAATATCAACGTCTATTTCTTAAGTCGGTAGGATTGTTAGTTGCGTGGGAAATAAAAATTATAAGTGAAAATTATTACAATTAAAATGATAACCGTCATCGACTAAAGTAAAGAAGAAAGGAGAAAAATGTCTGTGTGTGTGGATGTATCCATTCATCGTACGATGTGCCAAAGTGTTCAACTACTACGTTTAAAAAGCGGGAAATTTCCCGTCTCGTCTCCATTGCGTAAGAGAAAAAAAATCCCCTGTCAAGCTTCAAGTTTTCTGCGTGTTTTCTAACGAAAATAAATCTTCTCATCAAATATATGTAATAGAAAAAAAATCAACCAACAATTAAATCAACAGTTCGATGCTCAAATGAAAAGAAATAATAAATCTTTCTAACCTTGAAGTGCGCGAGATATGTTTTTGGGAAAATTTAGTTATGTGAAAAAGTGCAACTCAGCGATATTTTCATCATTGATAAGTTTTTCTTTTTACTCTTTGTCATTTTAATTATTTGTTTTTTCTCTAAATTGATTATATATTTTTCCTCATTCATTGTTAATGATTTATTTTAAAATGTTTAAGAAATATTTTGTGATTAGTATGCGTAATAATTTGAAAGCAAATTTAATAATCTATTTTGATTCAGAATCTTGCAATGATTTTAATTTATGGTTTAGATATTTTGAAAATATTTAAGTTTTAAAGTTTTCCATATGAAATGGTGTAGTATGGGGTAGTGGTATACCAATATAGTTTCTTTATTTAAAGCCTGGTCTTACCCAGCATTTTTTTATTATAAGCCTGGTTATACCCCAGCAAATTTTTATGTGTCTGGTTTTACCCCAGAGTTTCTTTCAATATTATGGGTCTTACCCCCATCGTTTTTTTTTAAAATTATTCTTTGGTCCCTACCACCATTGCACTGTTATTATGGTTTATTCTAATGTTTTTTCAATACATGTGTAACAAATTATTTTCATTTTTCGATTTTATTTAAATTACTTGATTGGGCAGTCAACTCTACGTATATATTATTGTGAATGTTATTACCATTTTGAAAACGTTTCCAGGAATCTCGGCTTTACATTTTGAATTTACGGGTTAAATTTACTTATGCTACATTTTGTTTTGAAGATAAAATGCATATATTTCATAATGATTATATTTGGATTTGATATTTAATAGGATAATTGATAACTTTATAGTGTTTTACTGAATTAATACCAAAGTTTTGATATTTTTATTTTTAGAATTCTATGTTGATACAGTTTGATATATTTTTAATGTGGTTTAAGAATTTTTGGTTTCTATTCGATTTACTCTTTTTTAGAATGAACAATTTATTTGATATGAAAATGAACAACTTTAATGTGTTTGAAATAATAATGGTTTTGAGAGCACTTAGGCTGAGAAAATAGTAATAAATAAATAAGCAAATGTTTACATTTAGAATAAATAATTAGGGTTTTGTAAGGATTGTGCATAGTGAGTACCTCAAGGGAATAAATACACCTTTGATTGTCAATATACTATTGCCTCCAAACTTATACCTTTGTCATAATAAAATTAATACATAAAAGAAAGTTATAAATAGTTTTTAAAAAGATCTCTTCGGTCGACTTGCAATTTCCAGTCTTGGGATATTTGTTTTTGAAGTTATTGGTGCAACTTTACACGATAAGAAGTAAAACTTGTCTCAAAGATTGTGCAAGGCGTGGGTCATCCTAATTTGTTTCTTTTCACCCTCAGTGCTCTTATATACAATTTCATATAAATTTTTAAGAAATTATTTTTTGTATTTTAGGAATTAATATTTTTGAATTCATAGGCAATATTAATAATGTGGTGGATGGTTGTTTCAAAATTTTTACACGATTTATACTTTGGCAAATTCTCGAATATTTTTATGTTAATGTTGAAGTGAAAGAAATTTGTTTTAAATAATGATAATTTAAAAATTTAATTTTGTACTTTATATCTCTGTATGATACGAGTGCGGACCAAGGGCCCTGGTGCACACACGTGTCTTGCGGAGGGGGGAAATGTAATAGTCCCCATTAATTATTCTTAATAACTTTTAATTGCCTTTGGTCCATCCCTTCAGGACCAACGTTTTAGTAATAAGTTAATCCGCCGCCTAACGAGAGTATTTTAAACTACATCCATCCACCCACACAGATCACGTGATTTAAGCTGCCTATATATACCGAGACTCCTGGAGACCGCGCCCTCTTTCGCTTCTGCTTTTTGTGTCAACATGTAGCCGGCTGCAGTGTGTTTGTGTGTGCTTATATTGTGTCGTCCCTGTGATGTTTTATGTGCTTAAGATGTGTAATGAATAGTTTTAATCAATCACCGGAATGCCTCGTGAATATCATCCAAAGAAACCATCAACAATAGTAATCATATAAAGAATACCTTTCAACGGCCACGTCTATTTCATATATATATATATATATATATATATGGAAAAAATTTTTTATATAAAATATAAAACATAACAGGGAAAAAAAATTAAGATTAAATCTAATGAAATACAAATAAGAACCTAGCGAGTCAAAATGCAATTTCGGACTTAGGACCGAATAAATGGGGTTAAACTAGTTTGAAGGCGCCAACCTTCCCCTTTGCAACTCGGTAGGAAAGACCAAAATAAAATAAATAGAAATTTAAAGTATAAAAATACTAAGTAAAAAAAATCGAAAGTATAAAAAATCTCATAGAAATATGAAAGAACAACAATATATATATATATATATTTTTGTTTCATTAATAATTCATAAAATAAATGTTATACAAAAGGGTTTCTAAGCCGATTTACATACAAAATATTTATAAAAGTTCATTTTAATAACATTCATCTAATAATTCATTTCATATAATAAAGTTCACAATAAATTTTATGAGTAATGTAGAATTTAAAATTATGCATTAAAAGTTATTTATTTTACACCTGGAGTACTACAACAAAATGTAGTTTCTGTGGCCGTGGTTTCCTATTGGTCATGGTCGCAATTTATCTGGGAGCGTTGCCGAGTCGCGGGTTTGAGTCCTGATGCCACTGAAACCCCGCTGTGACGAGGGAATGATGTACGATAATTCTGTCGTGGGTTTAAGTCTTCAAGTTAGCGTAGTATGTAAATTAGGTTAGAGGGCTGCCAGCTCAGGGGCCGTCCTCGTCACTAGGCCATAGCTCAAAATAATGACGTTAAAATCGCTTTCGGTAAGGATATTAATTTCTATGCTATAGAGATTTCTCTCCCAGACTCGCCTAATGCAACTCCAAAATAGAAAATTGAAAATCCTATATAATCTTTTCTCCTCACCCTTTTGCCATTGACTTTGATAATTTTGTACCACTTGAAGATATCATCTCTGAAGAGGGGGAGATTGTCTTTCGGAATTTAAAGGCTGGGACAAGGCCCCTGGGCTTGATCAAATAGATTATAATATATTTGGAAAATAATTTATTCTGTCTGCAGGTAATTATAAAAATTATTACTCTTTGTATTGAGTTTTCTTATTTCTCTGATATCTTGAAAAATTCTAAATTAAAGCTTTTATTGAAACCCAGTAAGGACCCATTCTCATTTAATTCATATCGGCCGATTTGTTTAATACCTACCCTCGGGAAAATTATCGAACGTGTTTTTGCTAATAGGCTTCACACTTGGTTAACTATACATAACATTATTCACAATAATCAGTTTGGCTTTAGAGAGAACTTCAGATGCTAGGAAGCCATTAACACAATTTAAGTATTAATATTAAAACTAACAGGGTTTCTGGTCACACATCTTTAGTCTTTGTTGACATTAAAAGTACGTTTGACAATATAAATTGGTCGATATTATTTCAAATTTTCAACAACTACCATATCCCGCTTTATTTTTAAAAATTTATTTATACCTATTTGGTTTATCGGTTTGTTGTTTTTTGTAATTCTAATTTTTCAATTAAACATCCGATTAATCTTGCCCCTATCTTGTGGAACATTTCTTTCAATTCTGTCTTAGGCTTAACTCGGAAATTTTTTAATCCAAGCTTTTGCGGACGACCTTGCTTTTGTCACCACGGGTAAGGTCCGAAAATACTTTAGAAATTGAAACCAATTCAATTCTTGACAAATCTAATAAACTCAAAAATCTTAAACTTGTTACTTCTCCTGAAAACATTTACTCAGTTGCATTCAGGTGTGCAGCCCGTGGTGGTACTATGTTTCGCAAGAAACCTATCTTTTTTTTTAAAACCAGTAATGTTTCTATTGAAGTAGTCGACTCTATTAAACATCGTGGACTTATTATTGACAACCAGCTCTCTCTCTCTCTTGGTTCAATTTTTAAAAGAGAGAATTTTTCAATTGTTTCTTCAGTTTAATAGAATTTTGTTTTCCAACTCTTACTTTAAAATTTTTTAATTTGTGGTACTTTACTGTGATTGAACCCATCATTATCTATGGTGTGGGAATTTGAGGTAGCTCGCTCACATCTCGTCATATCCAAAAACTTAACGCTATTCGAAGAAATCTTTTAAAAAACACGAAGGGCCTTTGGATCTCCCCCACAAACGCCTTACAAATCATATCTGGTACTTCCCGAATCCACCTTTCTGTGAATAAAGCTTTTCTTAAATACCAAATCTGGAAACATTGGAACCTTGAATTCAATAATATTATTGATTGTCATTTCATTGAAAATTTTATTCCTCTCCACTCTGTGAAAGCTCGTAATAGAATTATCAGTTTTCATCAATTGCAGCGACTTATTGAGCGAGAGGTGGATCCAAAATTGGGACTGAGACCGGGTTCGCGGTGTGCATTTTTTTATCGGGGGTCCCTTTATGGGACACATACTTTTAAATTAAAACCCTTCAATACTGTTTTCCAAGCAAAGGTATCTGCAATCGGATGTATGGGTGGTTATTAAATATGTTAAAATTAATATTTACACTGATAGTTTATCATTCATTCTTTTTTAAATGTCCTAACAATAAATCTGCCTATCTTAATTTAATAAAGAATAAACTTTCTGTTGGGTTGAAGCGAGCGAACTATTTTTTCTGGCGTAAGGATATCTGTGTGATGCGCCCACGCGTTCTTTTTCCCGCTTAATCCAACGCACTTCTTCTACGGGGACCACACGATCTACACGCTGTGTGCTATGAACTTTATTTATGCTGTGTGCGGTATTTCTTAATCGTTTTATTTAATTGTCCATAATAAAGTGTGCTGTCCAGAAGAGGTCTGAAGAATTATATTTTTACAAAAAGAACAACACTTTCTATGTACCGTAACTTTTATAACATGTTCTGGGTTAAGGCTCATAATAATAATTTTTTTAATGATATTGCAGATCATTTTGCTAAAGTCGCAACTACTAATGGTGTCGAGGTGAGTGTTCCAGCCCCCAGCGCTCTTATGTCCCTTCAAAATAAATTGATTGAGAGGTCATCAAACTCTAATAATGGCTTACGAGTCAAATCCTTCATTCCCAAACCCAGTTTAGAGATTAATCTCCATTCCAGTTACATCTCGCATTTCTTAACAAACCATGGCCCATTTGTTTCTTATTTGCATCGCTTCAAATTAAAAGCTACTTCCAATTGACTTTGTGGTTCTGTTGGGGAAGCTGATTGTTATGAATGAGAATAAGAATAGATTTAAAACTAGAATCCATGATTAGACTTAGAATGAATAATGTGTTTCGACTTTCAAAACTGAATATTAAAGAATAACGACTTGTAACACAAATAAGGTGACAAGTAGACTTTTCATGTATATATTTTCTTCACACACACACTAACACCGTTACATGGAGAAAAAGAAGAACGTTGTACAACACATAATCACAAGAACAGCGACCGTTATAACCGAATAATCCGAATTGAATGTAATTTTTCGCGCCAATCCTACATACTTCTAGAATTAAAAAAAGTTCAGTTCGTGGCGCCATCTCTGGACAGCGAAAGGAGTCAACTGTTCTTAACACTGAACATTATGTGTTCACATGTCCTCTGACTGAGGATTTTCATTTGGTCTCTTTATCTCAAAATGCTTAAAAAGCTTGGTTCCAATCTATCGTTAGAAATCTTTCCATTCACTCTAAACTAGAATCATGTATTAAAATTGCCTCCACATTCTGGGATCAAATTCCTTAGATAGGATTGGATTGGTACTCTTATGTGGTCACACAAGCAGCCCCCCCCCCTCCTTATCCAAATGTTATTTTTTCTGTTTTTCTTTGCTTCTCTTTTTTTTTCCTTCTTAATCCTTAAACCCTATTTATATTTCTCACACAATATATTGCAGCTTCCTGGTTTATTTTACATCATTAGTGAATATGATTATACTTTGAGGCTAATTTCTTGTTTTTATTTAGCAAAAAAGATATCTCCAATAAAATTCAAAAGTTTCTCCCCCCCCCCTTCTCTCTCTTCATTTATTATTTTTATTTAACACTGCTTTCTTCCTTTATGTTTTTTTTTTAATAGGAGAGGAGATCTCAAAAATAATCCTCCTTCCGGTGCTGAATCATTTCTTTTTCTGTAAACTGAAGGGGGAAAAAATGTTAACCGGAAGGGGTGGCATCAACTAAAAATATAATTCAAAAGCATTCAGAAGCATTTTATTATTATTATTTATGTTTTCTGTCTTTTTTTTTCTTTTGGTGTGTATGGTGCATTTGTATTGGATAATTTTATTATTTTTTTATGTATTTGTAAGAATTTTTTGACTATGTATATTTTTTCTTTCATCTTACTCCTTTTGTTTTCTTTTATTATTATAATACTTTCTTTGTATAGTTGTATTACGTTCACGTACACGTATGTGTATCGTGCAGTTACCTTTAAATTTGTATATTGTTATTTTACTGTCTTCTGCTGTTTAAAATGCGAACTTTAACTTTTTTCAATAAAGACCACACGTTGGGGGGGGCTGTTTCCCGAGGGATTGGCTTGTAGATAATCCCTCTTCGGGTGAGCTTGATTCCTTTGGGCATTCCGCCAATAACACTCATGCAGCTTTAAATGCGATGTTAATATAACTCTCCTTCACTCGTGAAAATATTAGGTGGTTATCTTTATCCGTGAATCCAATGGAATTTTTCATACCTGGGTGGATGAGTGAGTGAATATTAACGTCGTACCTCTCAGGCTTTTAGCAACAGACCTCGTAATTTGAACCATGGTCAAGTGACAAGGACGACACCTGATCTGGCACACACTCTCCTAACTACCACAGCACTCTAACCTGGTAGAGTAGATCTCCACTTCTAGTCTAGGATGAAGGGTAACTACACGATATATCGCTTCCTCGTTTTCGAAAATGAGTGATTGATTGGTGAATGAAATGGTTTATGGAGCAACAGTCCATTTAAACTAAACTTAGCCAAATATTTCGTATGAAAGTTAGTTTAAAAATGCATTATTACAGCTAGTTAAAGTACACTTAAAATTTTCGAAAAAAAGTCTTAAAATTCTCGTTTTGATCTGTCTTAAAATAATCATTAGAAACCCTATGGCTTATGGTGGGATGTGGGTATCTAGTTAAGGTTTATTACAAATAGTAATAATTCAAGATATAAAAGGTTAATGCTATTTTTAATTTACATTATAGAACATTATAAAACTGCTAAAAAGGCTACATAGGCTAGTGTCTGAAAATTAAATATAGGGAAGAGCGCGTGCTGTTATCTCGTGCGAGTCAGAGAGAGAGAGAGAGAAGTCTGATGGATCGTCCGGGGGAAAGACAAGTTTTTTGTGTTTGTTCATATCAGTTCACTTTTCTCTGCTCGCAAGCTGATTCTAGGTAAGGTAAGTTTAGGTGGGTGCCGAGGCACGCCACATGGCTCAGAGGTAGTGTATCACGCTTCAAAGCCACAGATTCGGGGTTCAAATCCCGGGCTGGGCAAGGTAGACTTTCATCCTTATGTAAAACGCATTTGGATTATGCTGTCAAGATATTGGGTTCCCGCTGGCTGAGTGGCGAGGTTGGTTTGTCACTGGCCTTCTGCACCCAAGATGAGGGCCCAAGTCCGTGGATTTTCATGATGCAGAATATCGACAGCGGCCATATTGTATGATTATACAGCATGTAAAAGATTCCTAGAGTGCCTGTTTGGCGTAGATGCTCTAAGGGAAATTTAATTCTAGTATAAGTTCGCATTGTCAGAGCTCAGGTGCCTCCTGCTGGGGTGGAAACGGCGTCAAATTACCTGCGGCGATTGGTATCCGCCCATAGGGTGCCACACTAAAAAGAGATACCAGATTCTGGGGAATGTACAAGGTCTGCAATAGTAAAATACCAATCGACAGCTCATTAGAAATAAAAAATAAGGCTTCCAAGCTTTACTTCATAATCCATCTTTAGAAAAACAAAAGTTTAGACAGAAAATAAAATGTTATTTTGAAAATTACGCGAAAATTACCCATTAATCATGATTTCCGGGTAGCTTTTATTTTTAAATAATATTAAGTTTAATCCTTTGTAAAGTAAATGTAAATTGTACCAAAATGTAATGAGTCGTTATGCAGAATGTATTGAAAATAAATGAAACGTTACGTCCATTCCGAAAACTAGGTTTAAAGTACAAAATAAGATTACAAGTGTGTTGTGGCCATTAGCTCCCCACCCACCTTCTTTTTTCTGTCGCGTTGATTAAAATAGGGCAATTCAGATGATATTCACAGAATCACGAAAAAAGGGTCTTTCATTGTCATACAATTTTGATATTGACTTAAAAAAGAAATGATTTTTAGGTAATATAATTCAAAGATACATTGCCAACTGATGCAACCAAAGGATTTTTTAATTATTAAAATAATGGAAATGTATATTTTTAAATAAGAACTTTCCTTTTTTTTTTTATCGATAAATTGAAAATATAATGGCTTTTAACTTTATATGCATTAAAAATATTTCTATAGGATTTATTCATAAACAGAAAAGTACAATATTCAGTCGTATAATATATGCTGTATAGTTTTCTAACATATTTTTGCGTTAGGCTTAGCATTTTTATTACAAAAAAAAAAAAAAAAAAAAAAAAAAAGACTGATTTGCTCTATTATATAACAAGCGTTAAAAAATAATTGTTTAGCAGAGATAATTGAAAAATGTAGTAGGTCATTCGTATTGATGAAAAAATCGATTTTCAATAAAACATGTCATCATTATATTTTGCCTTATCTGGAGTTTTGTGACAAACCTTTAATAGACATTTTACAGTTTTTAATTTAAGGCAACAAGGTCCCGTCTTCACAATTTGTTTTATTTTTAATAATTGATATTTGGTATTAATTGTATTTTGTGTAATGGCTAATATTCAATAATATTTGCATATAAAAAATTAAATTTGTTTCAAAATGTTTGTAAAATTTAATTCTTTGAAAAAATTTTTAACATTTAAAAATTTTTTAAGGCTTTTTTAAATACGTCTCTTTACTTTCAAATTTTTTTTCCATGTACCCCATAATATACTACAATAAATTGTGCATGACTTTTTTTGCTGCTGCTCTTTAATTTTTTATTAATTTTTTTTATTGTTGAACATTTCTAAAAATTCTCAAAAAAACATTAATTTTTATTTTGAAATTTTTTAGAAAAAGTACTTTTTATTTTAGAGCTGATTCCATGCACAGTTTTACAGAACATACATTTCATAACATGTATAAAAATTTCAAACCCATACTTAAAATATCAAATAAGCCTTAGGATTTTGCATAACAGTATATGTACAAAAATTCAACATGGAGAAATATGAGTTTGAAGTTTTCATTTCATGAACAGCACGATAAAATATTCCTCGAATAGTCTGAAATTTTTATGAAATGTTAATTAGCTTATTTAAAACTGCTTACCAAAAGAAATTGCAAAACTCTAGGACAATTAAACAGTATACTGGCATAATGATTATGTAGAAGAAAATGAATGAAAGATCCATATTTCACAAAATTTTATCTTAATAATTACTAAACAAATAAAAACACACACACTTGAGAGTTAATTCCATGCTCAGTTTGACAACTCAAATAATGCACATCATATACAAAATATGTTTATGCCTTTATTTTTTATTTCCGTGATTTTAAAAGCCTTCGCATTTTAAATATTATACACGAATGAAAGCAAAATCAAATAACAATTTATAGGTAAATTATTTCAAAATTGAAGAATTGCATCTGTGTACATTTGATTAAATAATTACCTTAAAATATTTTAATAATAATTGTGCTGAATTTAACACACACTTGGAATATATATATATATATCACCAAAAACAAAAATATATAAAAATGGGAGATTTTGCTATTTTTGCGAATTAGATTTTAAATTACCTGAGTTATCAAACTGAAATTTAGCATCCGTGCTTTGGTAGAATTCGTTTTGAAGTTTTAATTTCATTTATAATTATATCATATGAAGCACGCACAACTTTTAAGTCTTGACCAAATCCATTTGCTCCCCCCCCCCCAATAAACAATACACAAACTAGAATTTTTGCATGAATTTCACAATTCATCCTTGAAGTGGTTTGTTACTGCATATATAATTTTACATATGTCAGTTTTTCATTTACGCTCGGTAGAAAAATAATTAATTCATTTTTTTATCAGGCTATTTTCTAGCAGAAAGCCCCGGAGGGGGGAGGAGCACTGGAAAGAGCCAATTCCACGTAAGGCTAATACGAAAATATGGCGGACCACCAAATGTCAAGTCCCAAGCTCAATTTCTTGGGGGGGATTAAAATTTTTTCCAGTCCCCATAGGATTAACATGAGAGCATGATATTTTAGTCGTGACAGTGTCGTTACATCCGTGACGGGGTGCGCCCGCATATCGAAAAAATTTACTCTCATCCTTTTCCCTGACGTCCCAAAAGAAGTATAACTTCAAAAATCGACAAACCAAAGTATAAAAAAAACATATTTAAAGCACTTTCTTTGGATAAAATACACATTTGTAAGGTTACGTTATGTTTTTAGAGAGAGACTTCCATAGCACTTGTATCCTCTCCTCACCTTGGCAGGCGCCAATGGGTGCAATGCGTCTGTTATTCTCGGTACTAGCAATTTTTGGCTCGCAATTTAAGGCGCTCCTGTACCAAAGTCAGTACCAGTGTTGAACTTAGGGGCATCTATTTCGAACGCATTTAAGTGTAATGTATATTGATGTGTATGTTGTATTTTTATACAAAATACCTGTTATACCTGTTTATTGTACACTAAACATGTAGACACACGTATGGATGGAATCGCACAGAAAACATACTCACACAATGCAAACACAAACCAAGCTGCAGCCGGCTACATTATGAAGCAGACAAATACAAAAGAGAAAGCGCGGTCTCTAGGAATCTCAGTTTTTATAGGCGGCTGAAATCACATGATCTGAGTGGGTAGCTAGATGTAGTTAAAATATTCTCGTTAGGCGGCTGGCTAATTTATTATAAAAATGTGGGTCCTGAAGGGATGGACCAGATAATTAAAATATATATATATATATCTATATATATATATGTAATAGACGGGGCCGTTGAATGGAATTCTTTATACGATGGCCGTTGACATGATTTCTTTGTATGATGACGATGTTGTTGGAATGGATTCTTTATATGAGATTGATAAGGCCGTAAGGTGATTGAAGAAACTTGTTTATTCTTGAACACATAAAAGCAAGACAAGGACAACACAAAGAAAACGTAATCACAAGAAGACACACACAATACACAAACACTAGATGCGGCAGACTACATGATGACAAAAGCGAAGCGAAAAAGCGCGCGTAACCGTGTGTTCAGAGCTTTTTATAGTGGCGGTGAAGGTCGTACGACTCTTTTATAACAGGAGTCGTGATTGGCTGCAAATGAGCGGGAGCAATTAGATTAAGATTAAGATTACGCGGTCGTACAATTAGATTAAGATTATAGAAAATAATTTGACGGGGTACAGTTAAGGAGAATTAGAAGAAGTCATTACATTTTTCCCCCCTCCGTAAGACGCGTGTATGCGCCAGGGCCCTTGACACACACAAGTACCTTACAGAGATATTACATTTTAAATTAAATATTATTATTAAAAATTTTCCTTCACACCAACCAGCAGACATAAAAACTCCAACACAGAAATAAAATATGATAACAAATATACATTAATATAACTGTAAAATATGGGTACCCATAAATAACCTTCAAATTGTATTAAAATTCAAAGTGTATTAAATTCAGAAATGTAATAAAGTTCGAAATGTAGCAAAGTTCAAAATGCATGGAAGTTCAATTTGTATCAAAGTTCAAAATGTTCACTTTTTCTTGAGTGGTTGAAGTAATACTGGTTACCACTATAAACGTTGCATCATAAAAGTACACACTATATCAAAAATAAACACTTTAACTGGAATGTAAACAAAAATAAGATTCAAAAACATAATTGTAGTATAAAATACCATCAAGGACAAACATCAAAGGAACATCTAAGTTTGTTTCAAAATAAAATAATAGACTTTGTCTAAAAGTAAACTTAATAATCTCAGTATTTTAGACTATTAAGGAAGGGGAATTTAATTCAAACTCTTCCCTGTTTCCATCCAAGAGTACACACTTCTCCAAAACTGAAACAGAATACTGAGATGTAAACAGGAAAAAATTTGAACTGGATTGGAAGGTGGACCCATGTTTCGCACATTTATAAGATCTGTATTCATTTCTCATTGTGATATTTCACAACAACATTTTTTTTAAAAAAAGAAAAATTATCCTAAGAGTGGAAAGAAGGGGGTCCACCTAAGAGGGGTAAAAGGACAATGGTCTGGTTTTGTGTAGCTGTGTGTGAATTTTTTGGTTATTAAAATGATTATCATTCGTGACTTAATTTTAATTCTTCAGGAGGATAATAAGTTCTCAATTTTGACATGTGAACAATTTCAGTAGGTTTTTTGGTTAAAGCATTGGGTTTGGTTATTTCATAATTTACATCTGACAATTTTTGTACTACTTCATAGGGGCCGGAAAAAACTGGGGATAATTTTCTACGATTTGGATAATTAAATTCTTCATACATTACAATGTCACCAGGTTCAAAGGGAGAATCAATGAAACGAGCATCATATTTAATTTTGTTTTTCTCATGATATTTAATAGTGTTTTCTTTTGCTAATTTTCTGGCTTCTTCAACTGGAGGGTAAAATTGATTTTGAGCTAAGGGAGGTGTATATGGTAAACTGCCAAAGAACAAATATGCAGGAGGGAATTTTGTGACTGAGTGAGGTGTTAAATTATATTCATTAATTACTTGTTCTAAAAGTTTAGTCCATGGAATTTTGGTAGGAGAAGAATTTACTTTACATCTTAATTTAGTTACAATAGACTGATTAACACGTTCACATTTTCCATTTGTCTGAGGAGGATGAGAAGTAGTTAATAAATGTTTCACACTATAATTTCTTAGAAAGCGTTTAAATCTAGAGGAGGTAAAAGCACCATTTCTATCAGTTAACAATTTACTGGGTATTTGAATTTGGAAAAGTTGTTTCAAACAATTTGTATAGGTTTCTGTTGTTTCACTTCTGGAAGGAAAAGCCCAAACATAGCGAGTTGCATGATCTATTATTAAGTGGAGAAATTTTTTAGTAGAATTATAATAATTAAATCCACCAACAGTATCAACAGAGATACACTCAAAAGGTTGATCTGTGGGAGGTACAGCCTGTAAAAGGCCAAATCTTTTTTGCCTTTTCTTCTTATTTAATTGACATACATCACAATGTTTAACAAATTTTGAAATATCTAAGTTAATATGAGGCCAGTAGTATTGAGGAGTAATTAAATTTATCATTTTTTGAGTACCTGGGTGTCCAAATTGTTCATGAGCATTTTGCAAAATTTTTCTTCTTAATGAAAAAGGTACAACAATTTTAAACAGATTTTTCTTTTTAAGGACAATGACATCATCAACTTTCTTATATTTAGGACCATTTACATTGTCTAAATTTTGATATGTTTTTATCTCATCTAATTCAAGTAAATGTACAGAGTGCTGGATATATTGAGCAATAGGATGTCTCGACAACATGTCAGCTTCAACATTATTAGTCCCTTTTAAATATTTTACTTCATAATCAAACATGCTTAATTTTAAAGACCAACGAAATAACCTACCCCTTAAATTTTTCACATTTTTAAGCCAAACAAGAGCAGCATGATCAGTGTGGATTATGAATTTTTTACCATGTATATAAAAATAAGAATAAAACTTATCAAGAGCATCTACTATGGCCAAACATTCCAATTCCGTGATACAATAATTTTTTTCATAGTCACGTAAAGTTCTAGAATGATAAGATATTGGGTGAAGAGTACCAGAATTATCTGACTGTTTTAAAACTGCACCAATTGCACTTTGAGAAGCATCACAGAACACATGAAGAGGTAAATTAGGATCATATAATTGTAATAGAGGTTTAGTTGCTAATTTATTTTTTAACAATTCAAAGGCTGTTTGACATTCAGCAGTCCAATTCCATTGTTTATCTTTCTTTAAGAGTTGATTTAAAGGTTCTCTAATTTTAGCATATGAATCAATGAATTTGTTGTAAACATTTACAGAACCAAGAAAACTTTGAAGTTGTTTTACATTTTTAGGGGGCTGTAATTTTTTAATAGTTTCAATATTTTGATTATCTGGTGTAATGCAACCTTCTTTAATTTCATAGCCTAAAAAATTTATTTTATTTTTTGCAAAAACACATTTTGAGAGTTTTAGTTTAATGTTTTCCTCCTCACAAATTTTGAATACTTTTCTTAAATGAGCATAGTGCTCCTCTAAAGAATTTGAAAAAATAACTATATCATCAAAATAGTGACAAGCAAAATTTGAACATTTATGTTTAGTTAGAATTTTACGAATAATGCGATTAAAAATTGCAGGGGCATTTCGAAAACCAAAAGGGAGAACTTGAAATTCGTATAAACCTTCAGTTGTAATAAAAGCTAATTTTTCTTTATCTTTATCGTGAAGAGGAATGTGCCAGTAACCACTTGCAAGGTCAAGAGTAGAAAAAATTTTAGCATTATTTAATTTATCTAGCAGAGAGTCTATTCGAGGTAAGGGTTCTGCATCTGTTTTACAAATTGCATTCAGTTTTCTGTAGTCAATGCATAGTCTTGTTTTTTGTTTTTCATCTCTTTTATAAGCCAAAGTAACAGGGGAAGAATAACAACTAGTTGATTCCTTAATTAAACCTGCAGCTAGTAAATTTTGAATTTGTTTAGTAATCTCAGCTTCTGAAGTAGCTGATGTTCTGTATGCTCTTTGAGAAATTGGGAGATCTGAAGTTAAATTAATTCTAGGGGGTTCCATTCTTATTTTACCTACATCATATTTATTTTTTGAAAAAACATGGGAGTATTCTGAAATAAGTTGCACCAGGTTAGGAGATAGTTCTTTGACAATCAGAGGTGAAAAAATTTCCTCTGAGGTACTGACTAAATCTTCCTGATTAGGTTTAGGTTTATTTACATTTTCCTGTATGTGTAAAGACATTTGTTTGTTAATTTTGCTAGAGTTGTTTACAATAATTTGTCCATTTTGTAACAATTGGTTATGTTCACAATCAATCATAAATTTATATTGGCTACACTCTGGTAGTCCTAGGATAATATAAGGTAAACTACTATTAATAATATACAGATTTATATTTCGTTCAATTTGTCCTATTCTTAGGAAAGTTTTGCATAGTTGATTTAATTGAAAATTGCCATGGGCTTGATTAATATATATAGGCCTAGTTCTTTGTTTTGTTAGTTTAAGTTTATTTACAATATCTGCAGAAATTAAAGATAAGGTGGATCCAGTGTCAATAACAATATTTACATTATTTTTTACTGTAAAAGGTAAATTGTTCAAGTTAGCTAGGCTTGGCAATGGTGAGACGTGTCGGATACTTTTAATTGTAAATATGCTAGGCCAGGGGCCTCAGTAGAAGGTTGTTGTCTCTGGTTTGGGATTTGTTGATTACTAACAGGGTTCCCCGAGCTCTGAGAAGCAGTGTTAGTAGCCAAAGATGAGTCACAATTATATGGGGTTTGTCTTAATTCGGTTTGATTAAATGGACACTGCTGCTTCCAATGGTAAGCATTGAGAATGCCTTGTCGAGTACAAAAACTACATGGTGTTGGTGGCATTCCATTTTGAAAATGAGTGTGGTGGTTGGGTCTAAATCCTCGATTGAAAAAATTGTGAGCCTGATGATTTGGGAGATGTTGGGGACGCATTCTGTTAAAATTTTGAAAATTTGGTCTAAAAGAGTTATTTGGAGGTCTGCAAACATTTTGTGTTGGTCTATAACTATTTGGTTCTGGTTTAGCTGCTTGTATTTTCATTAGGCGGGTAGCTACCTTGAGCCATTCTGTAGGTGAGGTGGGAGGGTTAATGGTCATTAATTGTTTAATATTGGTGGGCATTCCATCAGTCAGTCCTTCCAAAATGAGTTGGGGAGATAGACCTAATTGTCTACCACAATTTAGTTTCTGGTGAAAATATTCATCTAAATTATTTCTTAGCTGGTGTTGAGAAAATCTGACAAATTTACTATGTTCGGTTTTAAGAAATTTTCAATAAGGATATTGCACAGATCATCAAAATTAGAAATATTAAGGCAAGAATTAACATAATGGGTTAGAGCAGAACCTTTAAGGTATTTAGAGATATTAAGCATTTTCCAATCATTGTCTTTATTACTAATTTTGCAGGCATTATTAAAATACTCTAACCATGCTTCTATTCTCATTCCATTTTCGGGGTCAAATGCATTAAAAAGGGTTCACTGGGAATTTTTTTGATTTGTATTACTATTTATAGCTAAATTGGGTTGATTATTAGTTTCCATTTTAAAGCCCGATCTGAGAATCATATAAACTTAAAATTTTAGATAATTCTTAAAAATTTTGAAGTACAAAACAAAAATACCAAAAATATAAAATTAAAAATCAACACAAATCAAAATTTGCAGTTACTAATAATCAATGTTCAAAATCAAATATGAAAAAAATTTCAACACAAATCAAAATTTTGCAATTACTAATATTAGTCATAATCAATATTCAAATATCAAACATGGAAAAAAAAACTTGAATTTCTTACTTAAATAAATTAATATTGTTTTATCAAACTTAAAACAAGCATTGCAATGCTATTAAAAATATGCCAGATAAATAATACTTAAAATAAATTTAAAGTGAAAAAAACAACAGAAAATATGCATTATTAATTATCTTAAAATTTGAAAAAGAAACAGATCGATGATGGCCATTTTTTATTTTTTGTACACAAAACTTGAGATTTTGGCGCTGTGAAGAATTTGAGGAATGGAACACTCTCACGAAGCTGAAACACAGAAGTAACGGGGATTTTCCCGTACTTGTTATCAGGTGAAAAGGGAATACCCTTTGGAGGCTTCAATTCGCTCACTTTCGCATTTCCTTAGTAGAATTTTCACTTTTAGGATTTTACTTGACGATATTTCCCGCGTTCCCAGCAGGTTATTTGATCCTGCCGTCTTTTGTAATAGGCGTGGCCGATGGAATGGATTTCTTTATATGATACTATTTTTATGATTGATGTGCATATTCAATATTATAAGAGGAGGTGTCTTGAGGTTAGTTATTCTTGTTTATTGTACATGAACATGAAGACACAAGACGGATTCACAAATACACACATAACCAAAGCACAAAACAGCTGCAGACTACATATTGAAATAGACCAAACAGAAGCGAAAGCGCGCGCAAACGTGTTGTGTATTGTGTGTCTTTTTGTGATTACGTACATGATGTGTGTCGTCCTTGTCTTACTTATATGTGTTCAAGAATAAACAAGTTTCTTCAATCACCTTACTGCCTTATCAATCTCATATAAAGAATCCATCCTTCGTCGCCACGCCTATTACATATATATATATATATATATATATTATATATATATATCAAATTCGTACTGACACTTTCATGGTGTTCAAAGCCAAGGCTAACGACAGGCGTAAAAATTTTAATTTAACCCTTCGCCACGATGAATTTCGTAGACCTTGATCTGATGTTACTGTCAATTAGGGGGCATAAGTAACAACATTTTGTGTGGGTGTGTGTGTGTGTG
>BMAO01023541.1:0-61594 GCA_019973975.1 Trichonephila clavata
TATGAAAAACCCTCTAAAATTACTTGGCGATGCCAATGATTGATATCTTGTTTTTAAAAAAATTAATATCTTTGTGTGTGTGTGTCACTTATTTAAAAGTACATGTATAAACAATACTTTTTCTTTTCTTTAATTTTAAATCTTTTGCAGAAATTTCTTTTTATAACTCTTGAGCATCTTTACCCAACTATGCAATTTGAAATTTTACCTAAGTTTACAAATAGAATAAAAAGTACGAGCTAGTTTATTGTCCGTTTTGAAATCAATGTAGAACAAGTGTTTATTTATGTGACCGTCATGATTTTCCATTACTGTAAAAATTGTTCATTACATTCCAATAATTAAAAGTTGATAAAACAAAAGTTAACCAATCGAACATTAAAATACAATTTATACAAATAGCTTCAGGAATAATAAATTCTCGTAGACGTTTCAGATTAGTTTTGATTATTAATAAGTTTAGTTTTTAAAACTTAAGCTGTCAAGATTTGCTGTAAATGTTACGATTATATGTACGTTCAGAAAAGGCTCATTAAAAATTAAACTATTTAGTTAAAATCGTTTATATACGTATAAATTACTTTATAATTGTATAATTATTTAATAAGCTAATAGCTTTTTTGTTCCATATCTCACAGAACAATTAAATCTGTCGAGCTCAAATGGCCTCTCGTTGGTGTGGTGGGAAGTTGGGGTAGTAGGGTTCCAGAGCTCGGGTGTCAGTGAGCTCTGGACCTCTTCACTTGACCCTGGTTCAAATTACGAGGTCCATCACCAATAGCCCTCGACTAGTTTCATAGAGCGACGTTAATTTAACTCCCTATTTCACTCACTCGTAAAACGATTAACACATTATACTGCAGAAAATATAATAAATACTAGTGTGTGGATTTTGTTTTAAAACACTAGTTACTGATTTTTTTTTATAAAAATCTGCTTTTAAACCTATTTTAAATTTCAAGGGGAAAAAAATTGTTCAATTTTATTATGTATTTACACCCAACTCTTTTTTTTTTTACATGGTAGATACGTTCTTCAGAAAACCGTGCAGAAAAAATCGTATAAAAAAGCATGCACCATATGGTAAATTTGAGGATATGTTCAGCTTTAAAAAATCGTGTAAGGTGAAAAATCTCTAAATATCCCCCCAAAAGCAATAATAAAAACAATATTACAGATTTTTAAAACAATTCATTTTTATTACGTCTACAGTGAAAATATATTTAATCTATAATACATACAACATATTAAAATTCAACTTGAAATTGGAAATAAAACTATTAAAAACTATTCATTGATACTAAATAACAAACGAGCACGTTCATACTGGATTAAAAAATGCTATTATCACAGTGGATGTGTCGGATATGTCTCACTCAATTGTCAATTTTGATTCAAAGGAATATTTTGTTCGTTATTAACCATAACACAGGGTTTTTTTTCGGGGGAGGGAGGATCTCTCAAGTTGCTTATATATTCTTGATATCCTGCAACAATGACGTTAAGATGACGTTGAAATTTTGAACACGCTCTATGTTAAGATCATGGTAAGAAAATATTCCATAATTGAAGCAAATTTCAAGCCCTCGTGAATTAAATGGGTTGTTAATAGCTCAACTTCACCTTCAACTTTCTCCTTATCGATTTCTTTATTATATTAAACTGTCATAACTTCGATCAAATCGTCCTCATCCAAAGGGCATGAATCTCCAGATTTTAGGTGGATTCGTGATAGAATAAAAAGTTTGTGTTAAAAAAAAAATCCGTTTAATTCGTGTATCGTGTTATTTCAAATCGTGAAAAAAAAGACAGAGTTAAAAAGAGTAGGATGTATATTCACTAAATTGGAGCAAACTAAAATTTCAAGGAACTGAATCTTTCAATATTGTATCTGAAGTTTTTCAATTATTATTTTCTTTATTAAAAAAATACTCTTTTTAAACAACCATAAGCAGATATGAAAGCTGCCTTTAAGTTCATGAGTTTCCTGAAAGCCACATGCATTAATAGATCCATTTATTCGATTTTTTTTTTTTACCTTTTTTGTGGAGTACAGGTTTCTATGGCAACAGGCGCTCCGCCTATGGCAAAGCCGGCTCCTGGAGAAAGAGAATCGACTTTCTTGTTCCATGACTAAATAAGCAGATGTTTACAAGAAAACACAAGCGTGTGACGGCAGTTCGATTTTTCGTATAAGTGAAAGTTTCTTTCGTTTTTAATAATAGTTTACTGTCGAATGAATGTCACTTATTATGTAATAACGTTTCTAGAATGACCGAGTTTTTTGAGACACACATATAATGAGAATTTGTTTTCCCTAATTGTCAGTCAAGATCACTTTGTAAGTAGTTATTTTGGATTTATTCTCTGCGGGTTTATGGCGACAATATGATTCAATTGACCAAAATCGGTTAAATTTCAATTTTTTTTAGCCTAATTCCTTCCTACAAATTTCCTATAATCTTAGAAAATTAGAAAGCTTAAGTTAAAAAAATCAAGTTATGATAATTTTGCGTTCATTTTATTCGCATCCCAATGCCAATAAAAACTTTAAACTGGTTTATATCGGAAAGAGAAAAAGTAACTAGTTAATCTTCATTTAAAAGCTAAGGCTTTTTTCTGTAGTGCGAAATATTTCATGTTTTTTTTAATTATTGATATTAGTACATATAGCTAAAGTTAGTATGCATTTTTTTAAATTAAATCAATGCTTATTTTTTTAAAAATAGTTGAACTTCGAATTTATACATTTTTTAAGCAATGTTCAATAAGCATTCACAAAAAAAATTGCATTTTACGAATATCATGTTCGCAGAAAAACCCATGCAAACTTTTGTTTTGCATTGTTGAACGAACATATAAATAAATTTCCTGCGTGTACGTCGATTACATATTTAGTATTTTAGGTATCCAACTACCCTAAAATCGGGAATTTTTTCAAAAAGTGACAAATTTGTTCATGATTTATTTTCTTGACCATCTTATTGCTTTATAAAAATACAAGTTCTTTTTTTCCCCATTCTCTAGAACAAAAACTACAAGAGTTTTAGTAAAAGTAGATGCCATAATTTTAATCAAGATGTCAAACTTTAGAATGCGTATCTCGAAACGTGTTTTTTAAAAGGCTCAAACGGGGACGAGCGATTGCTCAAAAAGTTTTGAAAATAATTAACTGAAATCTCTTTTGTGTATGTTCTGTATAATAGTAGAAGTGAATTAACCTTCAGATTTATCAATCACTGTTTTATTACAAATTTACATTAATAATTTACATTATTTACTTATAATCACGGTTTTTTTTAAGCAATTTCATATAATAACTAAGATTATATGAAATATAATAACTAAGATTATATAGACTATAATGCTCTAGTTTTTGTAAAATTTAATATCCGTTATCCTGAAAGTCATTTCAAAACTGAATGGCAAAGTAACACATCAATTGAAAAATTGAAAATTTGTTCATAAACTTTTTGTACAGAGTGGAGACCCCGTTTATGTAATTTTTTTGTTCATTGTACCGGATTTTTTTCCCATTTTAGTAATAATTTATTTTTCTCTTCTTAATTATAGCATTTTTTCTTAAAATGTACTAAACAAATCTAAAAACCACAAAAATTTCCGTATCTCCATTTTTTTAAAAGATTGCTGCGCAGGTAATCGGATACCTTAAAATCCCTTCATACAGTTTTACACATTTTTTTCTTTAAAAAAATAAATTAGTAAGCCTTTTGTAGTATTTTAATCACAAAAAACTGTTTAATGCAATACATATACAAAGATTACAAGCAAAAAAGTTGTAAAACTATTAAATCAAATATTTTTGTATAAACCGTACCATGTATCTTTATTTTATAATACGATTAGTTTCTTATTATTGCGTGCAAATTTAATATTTTTAAACGGCAACAAAAAGAACGAATATGGCTTAGCAAGATTCAAATTTTAGTCTCAGAATTTACATGGAATTTGAGAAAATATTATATTATGGCAAATAAAAATAATTCAATCAATTAAATTCAAATAATTCAATTTTAATTTTAATTAATTAATGTTTTAATTAAAATTAAAACATTCATAAAATAAATAATTAGTAAGTACCTCATCTTTGGTGAAAAGTTATTTTAAAAATTTCTAGACATTTCGAATTTGCATTTTATAAAATTCAAGTTTATAAGATACAGATTAGAAAAATACAATACCAGTTAAACTAAGAATTTCAAAATATTTTATTCTATCAAGTAAATTTTAAACTACATTATAAATTTTACTAATATATATTATGAACCAAATAAAGATTTGAGAGGGGAAAAAAAGAACAAATAGAAAAATACATATAGTTTTTGTAATGACCGAATTATACATTGTAGGATACCTTTGAGGCTTAATTTGATGTCAAAGATCTGAACACTCAAAAACTAATTCAAATTATTTTATTTGCAGATTTAAAGTATGAAAGATGAATAATTTGACTTAAAAATTATACAGTGATTCAAAATATATATAGAGCAAGGAATAGCCATATTGAGGAGAATCACTAGCGCTAGGAAAAAGTTAGAAATTTAAGAAATGTTTATATGAATAAATTGCACTTTTTACTTACACACTTTTAATTCAATTTTTTCGTCATTTTAATCACTAAGCCAAGTATGATTTTTAGTAAAAACTTTTTTGGTTTATTGATATAAAACACGCTTTAAAGTACATTAATTTACATTTCTTTTCTTCATGGAATTGAAATAGCAATCTAAAATTATACAGCACAGAAAACAAAATTGAGGTGTAGAAGTTTTAATAGCCTTTATATAAAGTAAAACGAGGCTTTTTAAAAAAAAGCACCCAGAAGTGTAATCAAGCCCGTTTCTGGGTCGAGCACCTTCTCTTGTGCCTTCTATATAATTTTAACATACATAACATCAATCAATTTTGGCTTATATATTAGTCTATTGTGCATGTTTTGATAATGTATTTGTTCTTGCACACAGGTAACTTCTATTTTACTGGATACCGACCAATTTGGCATCCCTAAATTTTGCCACATACCCTCCAAAAACGGGCCTGACTATCATATCAGTATTATCACTAAAATTATATGAGTAGTTCAATGTCGTGCCTAAATATTTAACTAAAAATGCGACTATTTTTAGCTACATTATTTTGCGTTGTACTAATGCGTCACAGTCATTATTAATTCCCATACTTAAAAAAACTTGGCTATCTAAGAAATAATTCATTAATTAATATATATTTGATACTTTCATGTTAATCTTATGCCAATTATTTATCGCGAAAAGACTAACTGCGTGTGAGAGGTTAATCGCATAAGAGAGATTTCACGAGTTTTGGCAACCTATTGTATGTACCCTCCTAAAAACAATTGCTGAAAATTTGTTGGAATTTATCAAAGGTCATCAATTACTTGTGATTAATACATAAGCAATGTTATTTTTAGAGCGTTTTTCACGTTGTGGAACAAAAGTGCTATTAGGACGCAAATTTCGTCTTCGTCTTCGTTCCATATTTTGTCGTACCTTTTTCTCAGCCAATAAGCAACCAATTGACCTCGGGTTTTCGGCATTTTGTCGCATTTGTGCTCTAGACGAGCCGAATCATATTTAAATTTTCCCATAGTTTTCCCGAATTTTCCTACAAATTTTCCTGAATTTCGCTAGTTTATAACAAAATTTTCTCAAATTTTACGTAGTAAATTTATTGTTTGCAAAAAGTTTTTTAAAAAAATTCTACCTGCATTTTGGAGGAAATCTTCACAAAAATGAGGAAATCTTCACAAAGCAAGTTCAGAAAACAAATATAAAAGGCTCTGATTTTACTTTTTTAAATTATTGTAAAATACAACATGTGAAAATCGCACTAAAATTACTTGGCCATGCCAACGACTGATATCTTGTTTAATTTAATTCTTTTTTTAAACAGCAAAGTGATAAGATATATAGTGTGAAGCGGAAAATACTTTCTGTTAGCAAAAAGTTCATTAGTTGCATTATTGTAAAATACAACATGTGAAAAACGCGCTAAAATTACTTGGCCATGCCAATGATTGATATCTTGTTTATTTTCAGGCTATAAGCTTGAAAGAAAAAAAACTCAATTTTGTATTTTTTTTAACTTGAAAATACTCCTCATTGCCAAGATAATTTTAATTTTTGAATTATCTTTCTTTAATTTTAAACAAAATAGTTTTTTTATCTCTTGAAGTTATTTTTGATCCATTACCTCGATTTAAAAATTTTATTGCAGCAATTTATCTCTAATTACTCATTAAATGTTCATGTTTAAGTAATCCGTGAATTTAATTGTTTTTAACAATTTAATCCAAACAATACTTCATTATTTTATTTTAATACTTTTAACTTATTCGCTTCGCTATAACATTAACAAGGTTTGTTTCTGTTGTATTCATATCTTATATTTCATTAAAAATATGCTTATACGTATTCATTATCATTAAATTAATTAAATTTTCGTGTAGAAACTGTGCTTAAATTATCTTCATGTTAAACCATTCCTATTATTTCAGTTTCATATTATAAAATGATTAAATCTTTCTGTTTTAAATCTTTCTTTGCTGAAATAAAATAAACTCTCTGAAAAGTCTTAAAATGATGGTTAAATACTAAAAAATCCAAAGTTGTTAAAGGTTTATAACATATAACAACAAATTTAAAAATTCTAAGAGATTTTTGTAACTTTATTTTGACTATTCATGCTTTCTATACTGTTACTAATTAACTGAAAATTTAATTACAACTTTTGTACTTTTTTGTTGCAGATCCTATGAAAATACGAAGGAAACGAAATGTGTGATATAAAATTTTATCATTCTTTTTGAAATGTCATTAAATTTGAAAATTCGATTACTGCAAGACTGAACGGTTCGTCAATAAAAATGGGATGGTCAATTCCTCATCTTTTTCCCCATTCAAATAGATTCAAAAAGCTGATTCCATTATTTTCACATTTATTTTACTTATGGAACTTAACATAAAAGCAAAGTTTTATTTGTTGGGAAAAATGGCAATCCCATGCTTACATTTGAAATTGCAAAAAATTAAAATATTAACACATAAAAATAAGTATAAATACTAAAATACAGATTTTATACTTTGTTAACATCTACGAATGTCGTAATCAAAAAGAGGGGGAACTGTTTTTATTAAATTGCAATGCTCATAGTGTCTCAAATTCTATTCTTAATTTGATGGAATTCGAGAATAAAAGTAGAATGAAAAGAACAAACTCAGTCATATCGTCTATGTACCATCCTATTGGAAATTCTAGAATAAAAACCGCTTATTGCATGTTTGCTGGTGGAATAATTCTAATTTGTCTGGGTATTGGCTTAATTGTGACTACACTATCTCCCAGACGCCCATCTGCAGTGAATAATAATGAAACATCTGTCCTCATAAGTGGTCCTACTTGCTTAGCAATGGGACTAGTCATTGTGGTTTTCAGCAGTACAGACATGTGCCGGTACAGGAAAGCTCGAAATACAGTCGAATCAGAATTGAACCGAGTCATCAGTGCTCTTGGAAAGCCAAGTCCCAGTTTTGCCTATCAACAAAATCAAAGTGAAATAGCTCCCATATCCAATCCAAAGATTTCTATAGTTATTAATAAAACTCTTTGGCCGTCTTAATTGTACAGGTGTAACTGGCAAAATGAAGACTGATTGCTGCAGAGCTGATTATTACTCACGATAGAAATGTATAAATGTGTTGTTGATATGTATTCATTTTGATGGAAAAAGATATATTTTTATTTGATTATTTATGATTATTTTATGAAAATCAGAAACTATATGGACAAATAATTGTGTCTGACGAAAAAAGTTATTCTCTAAAATTCCCATAAACAGGGAATGATTAATTTACACTGTCAAATAGTGTTTTTACTACCTTTTTTCCCCCTCCTCGACTAGGCATAATACTAGGAAACTAGCTCTGTTGAAGAGAAAAGCAATCATATATTACTTTCACAAATCCAATAATAATCCAAGAATTTAATATTGGATAAATACAACTTTCAGCATACGAAAAAAAATATAATAATCTTCCTTCTTCCTAGTATATTATAATTCCATTAAATAGTAGAGTAAACCCATTTTTCTATCCAGAACAGTAAGATAATTCGAATAAAACGAAGTCACACTAAACCCCGAACTCTATTTAACGAAGTGATCAATTCCCGAAAAATGCTCGTTACATAGAAAATTCATGAAATGGAGGTTCGATTGCATATTATAATGCTTGTACCAGCACAAAAGGAAAACTGATTAGATGTTATAATGGATGGGCTTTCCCATCCTTATTGTCTTAGAGTTAGAAGGAAAAGTAGCCATAGGTCAAAACAACACAATTTATTTACTATTCTCGACAACGACACAAATTCAACAACTTAAGTTAAGAAATGCACCAATTGATAAATATGGGAGCAATCGCCAAGTAGACGAGATTATTGGAGATTTAATAATAAATCGGATCACTTACACTTAGCACGTCCAGGCAATACATCTTCTTATATATGAAGATAATTTCTAAAGTAATCCATAATCCAAATCGAGACCAAATCCTATTTAACAACTAATTGACCAAATCGTCAATCTTAATATTCATCAAATAATCTACTAAGTGCTCTCGTCTAACTTTACGTTATCTTAGGTTTAATTTTGTTATCCTTTAGCTTCTAACCTCTGTCTCCTACTCGAACTCGAAGGCTAATGCTTAAATACGTGACATAATTTACATAGATCACGTCTTCTTCTTCGGGAGGAAGTTTTCAATTAAATAATATTTAAAGGAAGTTATTCCCCAAGAGGATTATTAAAAAAAAAACGCGGATAGGCCCGTTACAATGTCCCAAAAATCTATATAAATTCTTCCAAATTATTTAAATCCCTCTTCCATGTAATTATATGACTTCTATCGTTCAGACGTTAGTTCAATTTATTTAAGTAAATTCCATTCCATTTTTTAAAAGATTATAATTAACAGTGGCCAAATTCTTTAGAATGTTTAAATAATATGCCTTATTGTCTTTGCAATGAAAATATTCTATTGTACTTGTGTTTTGTTGAGACATAAGTTTAACATGAAAGCAAATTGTCTAATTTGAATGACTTTACAATTATTTTTTGTCCATGTAGTAAACGAATGTATTTCTTCCCATCTATAGTACTATAGCAAGAGATAACATATTTTGCATCATATTATTATTAAACGCAAAGCACAAAAATGAAGAAAAAGTTCCAAAAAATCATAATGTACAAAGTAGTCTAATGTGTGTTCAATTTAATGAATTACAGTCTTTTGAGTGTTTAATGATAAATTTGAATTAATGAGTTGATACAATCAGTTGAATAATAAATATTTAAATACTATATTTAATACCATTAAAACTAAACAAGTACAAACACACATAAACTACATGCTTACTGGAATTGAATAAAAAAATAATTCAGTTGTACACAAAAAAAAACACACACACACAAAAAAAATTATGTTTAGTTCTATTCTATTTTAAACAAGTAATATAAAAAAAAATTAAGTCAATTCCTACTTTGAATGGATGAATAGAAAGCATTTTATTAACGATTGAAAATTTGAGCTGAATATATATATATATAGGGAGAGAGTGAACTAATAGTATGAATTGAAAAAAGAGCATGATTTGTGACAATGCACACCCAGTTTGGCTGAAAAACCGGATTTCGACGCCAACTTTTGTCATTGTTACAACAATGCAGACGAATCTAAGTTGGCGTCGAAAACCAGTAATTTAATTAATTAACCGGTAATTATTGAATTAATATTTGAAAAAACTGTATTATCATCAAGTATCGCCCCCTGCAAGTTTAAGAAAATTATTTGAACTTGATTGGATGAATAGAAGTATTCTATTAATGATTGAAAATTTGAACAAGATATATAAATAGATATACATAGGGAGAAAGTGAGCTAACAGTAGTAATTGTAAAATAGCAATTGGTTTTATGGTTTCAAAAAACGTTTTAAGTTGAGATAAAATTGCTAACGAAAATTAAATTGAATTAAAATATATACATAACCATTTACACGTATCATTTGAATAATATACTTATCAATTACGTATTAATTTATAAAAAATTTGAATGTGAAATGTGCTTAAATTATCTTTATCAGAATTCCTAAGCAATGGAACTACTGAAAAGTTAAAGTGCAAATATCTTTTTTTAAATTTACCTATGTTTTTTTTTTATTTTGAGATAATTTAATCGCATTTTTTGCAATTAAAATTAGCTATACTTCATAACATACCTGTGCATTAATTGGATAACAAATATAGCATTCAATGATTTATGGTTAATTTTTAATTATAAACACAATTACGTTTAATTAAAATATTTTATGCAACCATTATTTCACTGAATAACTTTTTTTGTCATTACATTGAAATGTGTTTTTGAATTTTTTTTACATCTAATAAACTGCTATCATATATTTTTATATTTGTTTTTTAGTGAATTTGTGCAGACAACCAATCATAACGGTTATAAACCTCAAAGGTAAAAAGCAGAAGCTCTTTTTGTTAGTAGTTTTTCATAATTTTTTGTGAAATGCATTTTTCATTATTCTGTCTTTCTTCTTTTTATGATGTTTTTATCAAAAATATAATTATTTTCTTTGTGTTTTTTATAGCAGTAGTACATTTTTAATTCATCTGTACCTGACATTCCAGCATTTGTACAAATATCAGTAAGCAAAAAAATGGTATTTATGTATTATACCATCAACCGATTGCGTCAAATCAAAAGATATTGCCAAATGCCGCGAAATACAGCCAATAAAGGAAGCCATTCCCGCTTACGATCAAACACAGCAATGAAAATACCGGCCCGGATTTGAGGACATTTTTTGAATTGGCGATATATTTTAGTTTGACGAAGTTGGTTGACGGTATAATACGAAGTAACGAAAATATCTTGCTTGATAAATTTTCTGTCACTATCACTTTTCAGTATTGATGCTTCCACATATCAATTACAGTATTATTGTTCAAGTGCCATATTTGTGTGAGTAACATTATAATTGTTAATAATAAAAAGTTTCTTTTTGTATATTATTTTTGTATTACTTCTAAGTTTATTGTATAATACATTATACATTTAAAATATTTATATTTGTTCCGAGGTAACTGATTTATTATTGATCCATTTCACACTTTTCATTTTCCAGTGCACTGAAGTCCTTTGACATGAATGTTAACAAGTTAAATGAGTTATTCGACAAGAGAAATTAAAAAAATTAAGCAAACAAATTCGATGCAAAAGTATAAAAATATTATATCTTAGGCCTTAAAATTTAAAAAGTAAAATTGTTATTTTCTTATACTACTTTCTCCCGTCAATTTAAAACATATTACACACTCTAAAACATTGTTTCTGAACCTTTTTGGCACAATGGACCACTTAAATTTTTTTAAATATGTCACGGACCCCTCTGTGAAAAAAATTGCTTAAACATCATTTATTACAAAATATATTCTGTTTTATTATTTAATTATTTTAATATTTTTATTTCAATAGTATAAAAAATTTGAAGAAATTAAAATTTTTAATGTGAAGGCTGTTGCTGCTTTTCCTTGATTAACAGATTGAATTGAGGGATGGTTTTCGACAAAGCAATGCGCATATCATGTTCGACATTCAGTCGATTTCGATGTTTTGTTTTTATTGTGACAAGTGTGGAAAATCCCGCTTCGCAAAGATATACTGTAGCAAACGGAATAATGGCTGCCATAGCTCGTTTTACAAGCAATGGGTAGGCTTCTCTTAAAGAAGACCAAAACTCTCCAAGAGTTTTTGAATCGAAATCCATTTTTAACAAGGACTTTGTTTTCAAATCAATTAGCTCATCTTTGGCAAGGTTCATGTCATCGATACAGTCAATATCACAAATAAAAGGATTACGAATCCACAACTCATCTTTTATATTTATTCCATCCGAATTGAAATATTTTTCAAATGAAACTTGAAGTACTTCCAAGTGTTCACAGATTTCATTTTTCAAGTTATTCAATAACAAACTATCTTGTCGAGATCCATTTTCAAAAAGCACTTCGTCCAACATTTGAAAGTTTGCATGTATCCCATTTTGAATTCTAATTTTCCAAAGTGACATATTCAATAAAAATGCCTGCAGTTTCTCAGTGGCATCGTAATTGTTGTATCAGGCCCTTGAATTGAAAGACATATATCGTTCATGTGGTTGAAAATGTCTGCCAGGTAAGCCAATTTACATATAAAATCTTTTTTCTTGAAATATTCGAAGAGTGAGTTATCTTTTTCTTCTAAAAAAAAGTGATACTTCTGTCTTCAACATGAAAATTCGTTTCAATACGTGCCCTCGTGACAGCCAGCGCACTTCCGTGTGGTACCGAAGTACCTCATGTTCTGCGTTCATTTCTTGACACAGTGTTTTAAAAAGACGATGATAAAGAGCTCTACTTCTAATAAAATTCATAGTTTTAATAACTATTGACAATACTTCTTTTAAGCTGGTTGGAAGAGTTTTTGTAGCCAGTGAATGTCTATGTAAAAAACAATGTGTAACAATAACATTAGGAGCCTCTTTTTTTACCAAATGGGCAAAACCAGATTTATTGCCAAACATCGCAGGTGCTCCATCCGTACAAAGTGAATGAAGTTTTTGTTTCCAGTCGAAGTCGTGTTTGGAAAAGAAAACATTTAAAATCGCTAAAACATCAACTGCCTTTGTAGTTTTCAAAAGAGGCTCACAAAATAAGAATTCTTCTTTGATAGTATCAACAGACACGTAACGAACAAAAACAAGAAGTTGACTACAATTCGAGATGTCTGTAGTTTCATCCAGTTGCATACTAAAGGGAAATGGCGATGCTTTCAATTCATCGATGATCTGTTTCAAGATATTGCAAGAAATTTCAACTATTTTTGAATGTATCACATCCTTGCACAATGGAATAGCCTCAAGTTTTTTTCTATATTCCAATCCACAAACTAATTCAACCATTTCCAGCGCACATGGCTTAATTAATGTCTCTCCAATAGTATGCAGTTTCTTACTTTTGGCAATACGATATGCAACTCTGAAAGATGCCTCAACCAAATGTTTTTAAGGAATACCAAATCCAAGTTTGGTTAATGTTCCAGATTTCGAAAACTGGGCTTTCTTCTTTGTAAAAAATTCTAGATCTTTAGATGTATTTTCAGGATGAAGAGATTTGAGATGCTCTATCAATTTTGCCGGTTTCATACTGGCGTTTGCCAAAACTTTTCCACACAGAAAGCATTGTGGCTTTTCAACACCGTCCGATTCCTTCATGCAGCAGAATCCATATTTTACATAATTTTCATCATACTTCCTTTTTTTGGACATTTTGGGCTACAAAAAATATCAAATAATCAAATGAAACATTAAGAACACACATTAAGACACAAAAAAACACTTGAAAAAGCGGCAAGGAATCTAAAAAATATGCTACTCACAAACAGATGAAAGACAAAAATAAATGTACGTCTTACCTCCAGGGCAGATCCAACGGAAATAAAATCGTGAATCAAGTTTAAAATTATGCCGCTATTTCAAATTCAAACAAACTATCGACCAATGAAAAGGCTAAAACAAAAGAGAAATAAATGAGCATGCGCGAAAAA
Source organism: Trichonephila clavata (assembly GCA_019973975.1). Taxonomy (NCBI): domain Eukaryota; kingdom Metazoa; phylum Arthropoda; class Arachnida; order Araneae; family Nephilidae; genus Trichonephila; species Trichonephila clavata. Next base: position 13,694 of record BMAO01023541.1, read on the forward strand.
GCGCCACAAATTCTCTTCTCCGGAGGAGTGGAAAAAGAAGCAGGGTTGCCATACAGAGCGCGCTAAGGATGAAGTAGGTCCGGGTAATCACTGCTGGCTAAATATTGATGCAAACATTTTAAAAATTAGGATCAGTCGGCGGACCCCCCAAAATATGACCCATGGACCCCCAAGGGGTCCATGAACCCCAGGTTAAGAAACCCTGCTCTAAAAGGTATATAAACCTGTTCAGAGTACTTTTTAAAAAGAAACTTACTGAAACATTTTTAAGGATACTAAACATTATAAATACTATTTTAAGGTTCAACACTAATGATACTAATATTTAACCAACAATATTTAAAATAAATTATCTGAATTTTACCAAAATCCCAATTATTTGAGAAGTTTTAATGATTTTTCAAAAATTCCTTAAGGTCTTAATAGGAAAAAAAGTAACAAATTTATATAAATTAAAAAGTACCACTAAAATAAACTACATACATTTATCTGAGTGAGCAAATATTAACGTCGCACTGTTCAGCGACACGACATACATTTATCTAGGACAGGAATGGCGAACCAAAGGCACGCGTGCCATTTATGGCACCCTACAGAATATTTTAGCACGCCACCGATCAAAACGATGTGCATTTTAATTCAGAAACTGAATTATATTACAAGAAACTCCATAACTTGAAAAAAGTTATCGAAGATTAAGTTGTACATAAGAAACCAGACAAAGAAAAAATTATTGAAAAATTTATTTCCATAATTGATTCGCCAATCAAGGAATTTTCGGTGAGATTTTTCAGTTCGAAGAATTATCAGAAAGACTCAAGATTATTATGTACTTTGATGTGACTCCATTTGATAAACTGGACTTGTTCCAATTAAATTGGTTAGAAATTGAAGAATTTGAAATGCCATTGATTGATTTCTAGTTTAATTCAATATGCATTCAAAAATTTATTGAAACAAGGAAAAAGTTGGAATTGATTGAAACCTGAAAGATTAACAAGCGATATAAGTAAAAATGCCAGTAACGAAATTTTGGAAATATTGAATTCGATTCCAGACATATTTAACAGTTTCAAGAAGCAGGCCCGTGCTATTCTAATCATATTTTCATAGATCTATGCCTGCGAGTCATTATTTTCCGAGATGAATAACATTAAAGACTCGCTTAGAACTCATTTGGCAAATGACTCCAATTCTGAATGCATTCTGATAAAAGAAACTTCTTACAATCCTAATCTAAGTTAATTGCCATCTAATCTGAAGCAACAGAAGTCACACTAATGTTACTTAAATTTAATTACACGTATAACTAAAACATTTACAGTGCAAAATGCATTGAATACAGTGCAAAATGCATTTTTTCATAGTAAATAAAGTTATGTGTTGTTCGTATTTAGTTTCAGTATTTTCCCAATAATCGCAAGTAAAAATTATTTGAGGACACTTCTATACCTCATTAAACATTTCTTTAGAAAAAATGGCTCGTTGATCCACAAAGTTTCGCCACCCCTGCACTAAAATTTTAATGTATTATTAAATAAATTAGAAGTAAAAAAACCTTTTAAAAACAAGCTTTTATTTAAAGGCGCTAAAAAGAATAAAATAAACTTTTTCTGTAAAACTTTTTTTACTATCAACTGATAACGTCATTACACAAATTAAATGATATAAAAGCTCGTCGCGAGATTAAAGTACTCTTATTTACTTAGTTTGAAATTTTTACAAATTAATAAAATCAATCAGATCAATTTACTTGTTTATCTGCAGAGGTAAATCTCGCGACAAGCTTTTACATCATATAAACTGTGTAATGACGTTATCAGTTGATAGTAAAAAAAGTTTTACAGAAAAAGTTTATTTTATTCTTTTTAGCGCCTTTAAATAAAAGCTTGTTTTTAAAAAGGTTTTTTTACTTCTAATTTATTTTTTACTTTTTAGTTATCACTGGACAGGTTTCTCAGTCTGTTCATCTCATTCAACGCATCATTGTTGCTAGGTCGTTTGCCGGTTATTTTCAAACAGTCTAGCTAAATGAATTCTCGCAAAAAGGGTATTCGACGAAAAATACAATTTTTTTTAAAATCCGTAATTTTTAAGCAATTTTTTAAATCTTCGTACAGATCTTGGGTAATATTGTTCTGCACACGAAAAAAAAGTTTCATGAGATTATCTTCATAAATGACGCAGTTATTAAATGTTAAGTTAAAATTTTGAGTATTTTTTGAAAAATCGTAAAAAAAAGGTTTTTGGCATTTTATTTTTTAAATGACTGATTCTAAAAGAGCAAAGCATAAGCTGTTTTACTACGGAATGTTGATTCATTTAAACAAAATAAATCATGCGCAATAGTTTAGACATTATTTTCATAAAAATGCATCGATTGTGACTCATTTAAAAAAATCGTAAGAAATACAAATATTATTATTTTGTGAAAAACATTATACCGTAACGGGACGAAATAAATGATCTTTCCGATTCTGTAATTATTTTTTGTCTGAGTTTCATAGATTAAAGTTAGATAAATTTTTTAAAGAATTTTTACAATACTCCATCTCAGTTTAACTTGGCAGCGTTGAGAAAGGAATACAATGTACCAATCTACTTGAAAAATAGCTCTACTTTTTAGTTTTGAATTTAAATCCAAGAAAATAAATAGAAATTTGTAAAAAAGTTGCATACGTTGTAGAAATTAGATTATTTTTACGTTGTAGAAACGTAATTATTTTTTAGACAAATAATTAATACAGTCAATAGCGCAACGTGATGAAATTCCAGTTTGGCTGAAAACCGATTTTCGACGCCAACTTTTGTCATTGTTGTAACAATAGCATTATTACAACAATGCAGACATATCAAAGTTGGTCTGCATTATTGTAATAATGTTAATGGTTTTTAAGGTTTTTAATTAATATATTCTTAATTAATTGCAATATCGGAACATAAATGGTCAAAACATGCATTGTCATCCAAACTAAACGCGTATACAAAATTTCAGCTCAATAGGATGAAGATATCAGCTTCAAAATTGAGTTGCAAGATTCCACCCGAACAAATTACATACATACATACATACATACATTGTAAGTTAAATAAAAGCTTGTAAAAAATAAAATATTTAGAGCTGATAGAAAAAGTATTATAAGAAATGTGACAAATTTATGTTATTATTGAAATAACAAGCCATAGCTCAAAAAATATTCATACAGTAAGATTTATTTTAGTATATTCTCTAGGAAATAATAATACAAATATATCAGGTTCAAAAATTTGTATAGAAATACATAGGGGAGACCGGGGCAAGATGACGAATGTCTTAATTTTTCCGTATACCACTAAGTAGCAGCATCAAACAAACACTACTGGCTCTCCTTTTGGCCGTTCTTTAAACAATAGTATAGAGACGTTGAAATCGCCATTTTTGGGTTAGTTGTAAATCTTTGATTGTTTTCCACTGCCACGATGTAACTTTTATGCATGTGTAAATAAGCTCTGCTACAGATACAGGTAAGATATATCGCTTCTCTTAAATATTTATGAGTAACTTGGTTTAAACACTAACTATTACCATGGATAAATGTCAATTAATTGCCTTCCTTCATGGCAATGAGAATGAATATTTTTAAACAGACAGTCCGGGGCAAGATGACGAGTTTGTCATCTTACCCCGTGTAGTGTTATCCCCGTGTTTTATCTGTGTGTTTGTCCGCGCGACCTTGCGCTTCTATCTCTTCTGGGGCAAAGGGGCGCGTCGGATCGGGAAAAGTTTCATTCGAAAGGGGGTGACCAAACGAAGACATTTTTGCCATCCGCTAAGGCCCCCTAAAGAGGAAGGAATGTAACAATAATTTGTTGCATTAGAGCTACTGGCTTTTACCTGCCACCTTTTCTGATTTTTTGCGAGAAAACGAATGCTTCCTGAACTTGTCGAAAGAGCCCCACCAGGAACTGTAGGCCACTATAGTGATAACTGTTGTAACAATGAGGAAACCTTTTTCTCTTTTTTGAAGCACTTTTATCTTCATGTGAAACCATCAAAGAATCTCTTACTCAGTTGATTATTGACAGTCTCAAAATTCATATAACTTTGCAGGCTATCTTCTACTGCAGATCGAAAAACATAACGGTTGAGTTGCCACCCCACACATCACATAGTCTCCAGCCTCTTGTTGTGTCATTTTTCGACCAATTAAAAACTTACTATAGCCAAGCATGAGACAACTTTATGGTCATTCATCCAGAACAAACTATCACAGACAAAAATATTGGTGAGCCCTTACTTCAAAGCAGCTACAATCGTAAATGCCGTTGAAAAGGTTTAAAGAATGTGGTATCCAGCCTCATAATCCTCTTGTGTTTACAGAACATGACCATTCAGCAGTAAAAACTACTGACCATCATGCTGTTGTCGAAGAAACTAAGAATAATAGTGCTAATCCTCAAACCTTAGTAGTAGAAAGCTAACACATACACCCTCCAGAAGAACCAGAACTTATGGCAAATGCTGATTCCGATGCACCAAAGAAGCCTGTTAATGTTTTTTTTACTTCAAACCATTACCTAAAGCAACATAATGTGAGAAAAAAAAGCAAAAGCAAAAAAACTGAGCTCAAGCATTCTTACAAGCACACCCCATTAGGGTTTCTGATTTCCCGGGCTTTTCCATTCCCGGGAATGCATCAAAATTTAAAAAAAATTAAAACAAACAAGTCATTTTCAAATAAAATCATTAATCATTATATAAAATAAGGATGCATATAAATTACAAAATTAATTCTTATTTACATAATGAGCTAAAAAGTACAGAAAATATATAATTAATTGATTATTCATTTTTGAAATAGGATTTCAGAAAGCATAAGCAATTTATACTTTTATCACTCAGGTATGGAAAAAATGTTACAGTTAAAGATTTTGTAAATTAAAAATCTCGGGGGGAAAATTCACATTTGAAAAATAATTACTAAAATTAATGTTTCCTTACTGACTCACATGTATTTGAAAATTAACCAGTCAAAGCTGAATCAATTATTTCTCTAATGTTGCAACTAAGAGATAAATATTAACATATACTTGAAAACTCATTTGCTGCTGAATTGCCGATTACGTACGTTAAACATATTATATATATAATTATTGTATTTAAGATATTTTATTTGAATAAGATATTTTATCTTGTTTATGGAATTGCTGTATTATTGTTGCATAAATATAAATAAATATTAATATAAGAATCTCACACGAAAGTTAACTTTAGAAAAATAATAAATAAGAAAATTGCGCAATTTCTTATAAAAATATTCTCCCCCAAACAGTTTGTGGGTTCATTCCCTTCTTCAAAATTGCTGATTCTATTAAATAGCTCATAATAAAAACGAGTATCCGAAAAAAATTTTTAAAAAAAAGGTTAAATAAATGATAGTTTTAAGTATTAGTACTTACATTATCCACATCAATCTAGATCTTGGAACTTCAATCCCATAGTGCTGTTTGGCAACGAAATGCGATTGTTTTAAAAACGCAATTATTTCTTGTTAACCAAGCTCGATACACCCACTTCTAGCTGTGGAAAAATTCTTACCCTCCAAAGTTCTCATATTACAACTCTTTTTTTTACACCACAGTTAACGAACATTCCTTCGTCCGGAAGTTCGGGGTGAACGATCGCAAATTGCCACAGTAGGTTCAGTTAACGATGTCCGAGATTGAAATGCAAGGTCAAGTCAAAAATAGCTACCTCTTAGATAATTCAAGCCCCGTGTGATTCCCGAGAAATCCCGGGAACGAAGTCCAATTCCCGGAAATAGAAAAAGTACAAAAATCTTATGATTTCCCGGGAAAGAAACCCTACACCCCATCAAAGAAATTTTAGAACAAAGGGAAAAGCGGAAGGAAGAACAGGAAGTTAAAAAAAACAGAGAAAAGAAGCTCCTGAAGCTAAAAAGAGAGTAAAAAAACTCAAACTAAGTTCCTGTAGGCCTAAGTCTATAAAATCCAGGCCAAACATTCCAGTTGCATCAACTTTAAATGACGGAATTATAAGATGTCCTTCTTGTGAAGAGGCACCCTCCAACAGAAGAATGGATTCAGTGCTGTAAATGCCAAGAGTGTTGGCATGAAGAATGTTCCAATTATGAAAATGGTATTTTTATTTGTAACTATTGTTAGCTGCACAACTGAACACTTTATTATTACGTTGCAATGCACTACGATTAGTTTGATGCTTTGTAAGATGTTAAAGCACATTTATCATTAGTTAAACCATGTAACATATTCAAAAGATTAAATATGTTCAAGCTTTTTCAGGGTTGTCATCTTGCCCCAATACTGGGGCAAGATGACGATTTGTTAAGATTATGAAAAATTAAAATTATTCTTTACTACTTTTATTTGAAAAATTGAATGTTAATATATTTTAATTACACAAAGGACTACTCTAACAGTTCATGTAAAACTTATTTTACTATCCTTAAAAATAAATTAATAAACAACAAAAAATTATTAACATAGTCATCTTGCCCCGGTCTCCCCTATGTAATATTTTGAGTTATCAGAATCGCCATGATAAATTTCGAAGAATTTTAATGCCACTTCTGGTAAATTCAAGACTTACTTCCGGTTTTTCTATAAATTACGTAATTTACTGTAACTCTCTCTCTGCCTTTATCTAACGTAGAAACAAAAAAAATATATGTATATTTTGTAAAGTCAAAAGGTTTCTCCATTCAATAAAATAATAGAAAAAACTTGTGTGTTTTGATCAGAATTAGACATTTCAAAGTGTTCGGGTACCTTAAGTTATGTATCTTTATCGTATAAGGCTTAAGTAATCATAAAATTAACTTATAGGATATAAAAAGAGTTTTTTTTTATGTACATAATAATAAATATATTTTCCCCTGATAAACTAATTAGACAAGAGATCTACTGTAGCATTTCACCACTCAAATTGATATTTATATTTATTCAGTATCTAAAATTGTTAAGATGTAGTCACTAAAAATTTATTTTTGGGAATACCATAAGATTCGAAAGTAAATTTAAAAAAGTGAAGTAAATTGCTTTCGATAAGCATAAATTGTTCCGTATGCGTTTGACAAATAATTAATGCAAAAAGAAATCAAAGCAATTTTATGCACATAAAAAATAAATTTGTGTGAGAAGGATATTGATGTCTTTACTATTATGGAGGCTAATCTGACTTCTAAATTTAAATATAAAAAAAAGTATTAACTATTTAAAAAATTTAGAGAATTAAAAAAATCCTCTAATCTGATTTTGTTTCAAAATATTTTAATAATCTTTTTAATTGTGGGTATTTATTTCTGAACTTTTAAAATATATAAAAACAAAAAATTATTTAAACTTAACTGTAAACTTAAACTAAAAGACTATAATTTTTCTTTAATAGAAAAATGATGCCTTTGGTAAAATTTTAAATAAATGTATGTGGGTGAGTGTTTTCGAAAATGCATGACGAGAGGATGGATATCCTGAATTTAACCAAGCCAAAATTGTACACATTAAATAGTTTTACACTGGTGTCCAAAAGTCAAGCATAAATCGTAAAATGCGAAAAACATGGAGTAAATTATCGTAAAATTATTCCAAATTTCTTGTTGTTGTTACTAATGCCACCTGTCTGACGTAGTCAGATCGAGGCCCACGATATTCATCATGGCATCGGGCTATATTGTACGCCTGTCGTTAGCCGTAGCTTTGAGCACCATGCAAGTGACAGTACGATTTGGCTCAGTTCCACCCCAATTTTGAGGGAGAACACCCTGGGAGTGGTCAGGGGTTTCCCACCTCTCTTCCCCTTCCACCAGCCACACGAGAGGACTTGAGGCTCGACGGCTATTTAGAGTACCCCAATGCCGCGAAGGCACTATACATTTACAAACATCCATGTCTTCTCCAGGTCCTACGGCACAGCAGTCAGCGTCGCTAACCACTATACCGGATGGTCGACCAAATTTCTTGCGGATATTAATTGGGTGAAGAAGAAACATTGAGTTTATACAAAACTTTTCAGTCGACTACGTCCTGCGCGAAACACCGGCGCATGTCGGAACGCGGAGAAACCAATTCACACAGCATAGGCAGTTCAGACAAGTTTCGTGCAACTGCTGTGCGAAGGAACGTTGTTAACCATCAAACAAGGTGAATGATGGCACAAAGACGCCAATTGGACATGTTTACGAAAGGAAGAATCGTTGGAATGCTGGAATCCTCACGATCCCAAACCGAAGTGTCTCGAATTCTGAATGTGGACCAGTCTGTCAAGACTGTGGCAGAGGTTTCAAAGAAGGGGAGATGTTACCCTACAGCCAGTGTCAGGTCGACCAAGAGTCACAAACCCTCGCCAAGATCGATATCTGGTAATAAGTGCGCGACGTCAGAGGGACAGTACTGCCAGAGCACTGGGTTCGGCGCTCACAGTCGCCACAGGAATACGAATTTCGAGACAAACTGTTTACAGGAGACTCAATCATGCTGGCCTGTATGCCAGACGACCAGCAGTTTGCATTCCCCTCACGTCTGCACATATAAATGCGTTCGTTTGAACTAGAGTTTGGAACATCAACGTTGGAGTGCGGGAAAGTGGGCCAATGTGATGTTCAATGACGAGTCCCGGTTTAGTCTGAGTAGTGATTCTCGGCGGGTAACGATATGGAGAGAACGTGGAACACGTTTTGAACCAAGAAACATAACGGAAAGACATCATTTTCCATCAAGGGGAGTAATGGTATGGGCAGGCATCATGATGGACGGCCGCACAGACCTCCATTTCTTTGACACGGGGTCTGTGACTGCTCAAAGATACAGAGACGAAGTTCTTGAGTCTTATGTTCGCTTGTTTCGAGGTGCTGTCGGTTCTGACTTCATATTCATGGATGATAATGCGCCATGTCACCGAGTGGTGCTGATTGATGACTTCCTTGAAACGGAAAACATCCAGCGCATGTCGCGGCCTGCGAACTCCCCTGATTTAAATCCTATCGTGAATGTATGGGATATGCTCGGGAGACAAATTGCAGCCCTTTCGTACCCACCAAGCTCCGTTTCAGAACTGAAGAGAAGAAGCTTGGAACCGTTTGAGCCCACAACTCATTCATCATCTCATAGCAAGTATGGTAAATCGCTGTGCAGCGTGCCTGGCTGTCAGAGGTGACCACACGCTTTATTAAACTGCAGCATCAGTATTTTATTTAATGTTTTCTTTCATTTTTTCTTTAAAGTGTGAATACTTGCTATGCTCAGTTTTCTTTCAAACTGCTACTTTGGATAATAAAATTAATTATTATCATTCTTTTGATTTGCTTCCTTATTTTATAACCATTTTACACTCGCATATCACGTTTCCCGCCATTCTGATTTACAGTTCCTTCTTTATTCACATAATTATCAATTATGCTTAACTTCTGGACACCAGTGTAAAAAATGAATTGATTATATCAGGAATATTTTTTTCAGCTCATAAGAAGCTCATCGGTATAAAATATATTATCTGCTGAATAATCGATACTTAGAGCTAAAAATTACGTAGAATTAGTTACATATTTTTTAAACCCTTCTGAGATAAATAATGTCAACATATTTTGAAATAACATTAACATACATATTTTTAAAGGTTTTATGTAATTTGCAATCTGAATTGCACAAATTCTGTCTCGTATTCTCTTTCATACATACCTTTTTTCTCTTTATATATGTCTCTATCATTCTCTAAGTTATAACGAAAAGATCAATCTCAATATGTAAACTCTTTACAATAGTTTAATAGATAAATTAATCAGATTGTAATTAAAGAATACCTAAACAATACATGCTATGTGATAAGAAACAAAATAAATTATCGTAAAATTAGAATGTTTGCATGAATTTATATTAAATATCTTAGAAAAATACAATAAAAAAGATTTGGAACGTATTTTATTCCCACCATCAGAAAAGCAATACAAATAATGTTTAAAACAAACTGTGTTTAGAATAAAAATTTTAGAAAATTAAATTAAAATCACATAATACAAAAATTAATGCAGTTAACATCCTTTATACTCCATAATTCAAAATAAGCCTCTCGTTTCATTGTTTATTTATATATAAACCAGACTACGCAACGGGAAACTCTACCAACTCATTATTTTTTTATTCGTTGTTCCAAAGAAGGAACATCCCTCCTGCTTCTGATTTATTATGATTAAGAGTTTTTTATCAATTAAACAATGAGGAACTTGTTCATAAATCCTTCCAAAAAATTAACAATTAGCTATGATACAATTAATAATGACCTATTGAATTTCAACAAAAATGCATTAATAAAGAAAAATAAAACCAAACTGGCATATAAAATATTCTCTGAGAAGTTTTAATTTATTCTCATTCTTTGAGAAAGAAAGTAAATTTTATTTTCTTCAGAAAATTTTCATTAAAAAAAAACATTGGTTCCTGAATCTGGAAGATCAGCCTAGATGATTTTTTGAGGATAACAGGAAAAGGAGCGATAAAACAGCTCATCTCATCACCTGTCAAAATATATGAGTAAAGCTTAAGATGGAGGTATTCGAAGTAAACATTAAATTACTTTTGCCGGTTTTGTTTTTTATTTTCTCCCTCTATGGTGGTTTTCATTATGTAAACAATCATGAAAGTAATATGTGTGAAATGACATATATGTTTGAATATCCCGAGTATTTGGTATGTTCTGTATTTCGATTTAAAAAAATAATTTTTTCTATACTTTTCAGATTTTTTTATTTTGTGTTGAAATGTTTAATCTTCAATTGAGCAAAAGTACCTTTAAAATAAATGTTCGTATTTTTTTAATGTCCAGAATTTTCGATCATAAAGTACAAAGTAAAATTATTGAATGTAACTTTAATTTTTTTATTTCTGCTACTCATGTAAATTTAATCATATTTCCAAATTTTCTCTTTTAGGAGTTCACTGGTTTGAGTACCTTACCATAAGCTCATAATTTTCGAATTAAAAAGAATTGTGGGGTCATAATTAAGTTTTAGCATCACTTGATTCAGTATTTCATTGATATTTTATTTTTTAAATCTGATGTCAATCTTTTATATTAGTATGTCTGTCTAATATTTTGATGAAGGATTTATCGAAGGAGATGCAAAATCAATAGTAGATTAAATATTAAAAAAATTAAAGTATTTATTGTTGAAATTTTAAAATTATATGCATCACATGATCAAGTTACTTTGATTTTGTATAAGTAATATTATGCAATTAATCATATTTACATGTAATATGTGGTGAAGCATTTCGTTTTAAAATAGATATGCAGGAATTGTTTATTTAAAATCTTTTTTTTTTCGTTAAATGGCTTAGTAAATAGTATAAACCTAAGCTATGAAGTTTTAATCATTAATAGTAAATTATGGGTATTAATTTTAATTAGAATTGCTAAAATATCTTAGAATATTATATTTTACTTAGTAATGATTTACAAAATGAATTCAAACAAAGTATACTTTGGAATAGGTACATTACTTGAAATTCAAAATTTAAAGGAGGTGATATGATATTTATTTTAACCTTTAAGAATTATATTTGTTAGGTTAAACTTTAGCCTTAATAACATTGCAGGATTTTTTAAATTTAATTTTTCATTAAATTGTATAAAATTATTTAGAACTGTTCCTATTTTTGCTTATGTTAACTTATGTGAATGTATAAGATCGTCATTTTTACATATTTAAATGAAAAAACTTTTGCTTCCATAGACAATTTTGAAGTACTATTTTATCATTAATATATTTTCTAAAAATTGATTCTTAAATAAGTTCCTTTTTATGTATAGTTAATAAATTAATATTTATCAAATGGTTTGTTTAACAAAAATAGTATTTTTGTCCAGTAGCTATACTGAAAAAAATATATATATACAGTTTTAAAATTTAAAAGTTTTTTCAGAATTTTTTTTTTCATTAAATTTATTATATCAGTAGAAAGTGAAGAGAAAATATATAAGATTGTGACTATTTTTTTATGTTCTGGTATATATATGTGTGTATAAAGTATAAGATTTTTTTTTATTCTATTATTATTTTAATGTACTTCTAATTTCTTATTTTTTAAAAAAAATTATTCAAATTATTTTACTTAGTTCATAAATTATCTTTTATTTTATTAGAGAATTCCTTTGAAATATGAAGTAATGAAACAATTCCCTCGATATAAGCTGTATGTTTATGGAGAAGGGTAAGTGAATGTAACAAATTTAAACATTTTAATTTATAAAATATGATAATAATCATAATAATATCAAATAATTTATAAAATGTTTTGAAAATTAAGTTTTAAATTATAGAAAACAATACTTTTTTTTTTGTATAAACTATGAAGAAAAAGCAGGCTGTCATTTAAAAAAAAATGTTTCATACCAATCTAAAGACTATTGCAAAAAATATAAATTTACTGAAATTTCCCAACTATTACCAGAAGAAATTTGGGCTAATTTTGAAAGTACATTGAAAACTTTATAATACTATACATGTTGACACTTAATATATACCTATTCATTCAGTAACCAATTAAAAGACCAATTTTTATTCAAAAGTTTTATTGTGTTTCTGTTTAGATGCAAATAATATTGGTTTTAATAGGGAAATATCAAAGTAGCTCTAAAGTAAAAATTCAGCAAAAATAATTTGGTCAATTATCAATGAAACTGCAATCTTCATTTTACCCTTTTTTATATGTTTTGCATATTCTGTTTGACTTGGTTCTTCTTTGAAAATGTTGTGAATTGTGGGAATTGTATCTTATTTGTATTTCTTCCCAAATAGTTTCATCAGTTGTAATAGTGAACTTTTTTTTTCATTTTCATCTCCAGAACTTGAGAGCAATTTCATTCTTTTCCATTTTCCATATACATTTGCTATATTCTCCTCATCTTTAATATCTCTAAGAAAATCAAAGCATCTTATAAATCATTGTCATTTTCAAATAGTTTATATTATTCATCAAATGCCATTACTTTTTAGCAATTTCTGTAAACTCTTCCCAATGTAATTTTTTCTTCTATGAACTGCATTTTCTCCCCACAAAGCCCACCATTTTTCAAAAAGTACTTCTAAGGTAAATTTTAGCTCATCGTTATTTTTAATTGATATTACTTTGCAACCATCCTTGAAAATATGTGTTGTAAACTAATACAATATATAGGATGTGCATATACATCAATTCTTCTGGTCTGATAATCATATAATGCAACAAATTTTCTTCTGGTCAAATGACTTGAATCATGGTAGACTTATGTTTTATATGATAATCCAAAATGGAAAGATTTAAAACTTAATTATATATGTAATATATAATAGGAAAAGTTATCACAATGAGAAAGAAAAGGTTTACTTTATTTGTAAATTTTCCTAATTAAAAATTAACAATTGGTCATTTGATTGTGTATGGTACATGTAGTGTTGATATATAAATACTTTATCTAAGTTAACAAAAAAGTCTGAAAATAAGGCAACTGCATTTTGTTTTGAGGAATTACTTATTTTAATATGTTGCTTTTCTCATTGTGCAATGTGTTTTGGTTTTCAGTCTTATTTTACTTTCATGTCTAAAATTTATGGTTATTCAATATTTATTCATCTAATAAAAGTTAGCAAGGTAAAATTTCAATTTGTATATCAAGCTTTTATTATATCTCAAATTGTTAAGAATATTTTTGTCAATTTTGAGACAAATTTTAGCTGATGAAAATGACTTTATAACTTCAAATATTACATATTTGATAATATCACATGAATATATTAACATTTCATGCAGAAACTTTTAAATTAATTTTATTGTATTCTCAAAATGATGCATTGTTATTTAAGTTATAAAGGCAGTACATAGAATATTTACAAATACTTTTTTGAATTATGCATATTTTCTGTAAAAATTTTGTGTGTATATTCTATTCAAAAGTAATTTTTTCTTTATTTTTTAGGAAATATTTTGAAGAACTACAGTAAGTATTATTTTTTAAATAAATTAATAAATTCCAAGTATTTGTATAAAGTATTCAATTAATTAGAAACTGAATATATTTTCAATTACATATCTGACTTTTAATGTCATGTAAAATGTTCATTTAATGCAGTTAGTATTCTTTCTTTGAATATCAGCTAATTTGTGTTTATTTGTGATATTAAAACTAAATGAAGTAAAAACTGCTTTTTTTGTTATTGAAAATATAAATGCTTAATTTTTGTAATTGAAAATCTTACGTTAAACTATTTCTCAGACCTTGTGAAGTTGGAATGTGTATATATTTATTTTTAAAGTTGATATTTTTCTGTACATAGTTAAGCAATATTTTTATTTTATGTATTTATTAATTATTACAGGAAAGACAGATTTACAGGTAATCCTGTTCTTTTCATTCCTGGTAATGCTGGAAGTCATCGTCAAGTACGGTCACTTGCATCTGTAGCTTTACGAATGGCACATTCTCTTCATACAACTATGTTCAATTTTTTTGCCATTGATTTCAATGAAGTAAGTTTCAGGAGAAAAATTGAAACTTAAAATCTATTTATTATACTTTTGTCGTTATTTGTTTACAGTTGTAGTGTGTTTATTTGCAAGAAAAACTTTGGTTTATCAAATTGCAATCAATATATATTCTATAACAATTCAATCAAGAAAGAGTGTATAAAATGTTTTATTATGAAGTAAAACAAATCCTTTCTTTAAAGAATAATTTGCACAAATTGTGCAATATTGAAATTAGAATATTTATAAAAATCAAAATGAATTTTAAAACTCTTATCATTGCTATTATTAATTTTTTAAAAAATCTGTTTCAATTTCTGAAATAATTTTTTTTTTAAATTTTGCTTTTCAGGAGATATCTGGTCTATATGGTGGAACTTTAGATGACCAAACTGGTAATTTTATTTTATTCCCTGCATCATTTTTTTTTCTAGATTAGTACTGCATGGCAGTTTTTTTTTTAATGTTGACAAACTGTCACTTTTTCTGCCGATATATTCAAGAAAAATTTTTTATTCATCAGTAAAAGAATTTAGCATAAAAAGGGATCAATGCTGTTTTAATTCATTGTAATACATATACTGATTAAAGAAATAAAATTAGCTCATTATTTTTTTATCAAATTTATCTTTATTTGTCATTTAATTAATTTTATAAATGCTTATAATTCTTTGCTTTTTAAAACTTACAGTTTTAAATTTTTATTTCTAGAATTTGTTTATGCATGCATTAAACGTATTCAAAGCTTGTATTCATCAGAGAAGAAACTGATTTTGATTGGGCATTCAATGGTATGATTTAATTATTTTAATTGATTTTAAATTTATAAAAAAAATTTTTGATTAAATGCATACTTTATGAGCAAGTAGGTAGTCTACTAGTATTACTCTCTTTTTCTTTTTTATATATCATGATGCATACATGTATAGTTTGCTCTAAAATACTTTCATTTGATGTAATTTGTAAAATAAATTGTTAAAAGTTTAAGTGAAATGTGACCTTTATATTCATTTTCAATACTTGTGATTAATATTTAATCTAGTGCATTGGTAAGAATTTTTATTATTATTTTTATTAATAATTAAAATTTTAGATACTCTCTTAGAAATATTAAAAAGCATTAAATTAATGCAAATATCATTAATAGTTAACTGTGGCATTGTTAATTTTTTGCTATTTCTTAACATTCATCCTTATTGTTATATTCCTTGTTTTAAATTCATATTTTGTAAGTCACATATTTTTTCTGATTACATCTGTGTATAGTGGGAATTCTAATATAAAAATTCTGCTTTGCATTTAGTTTTGAATATAAAAATAAAATTTTCCATAAGTCACATTATTATTCATATGAGTTATTTTGATTTTAAGCATGTTGAATACTTTTTAATGCATGCATATGCTTTTTATTTTTTTAAAAAATTACATGTTCTCTTTATAATTACTCATAATAAATGTTCAAATAATTAAAAATATGTTTCCTGGTCTAGAAGATTGTTCTCTTAAAAATAATAGTTATAAAATAAAAATACTTTTATCATATTCTTTAAGAAATGTTTGATTCATGTTTTTAAGCTGTTGAAATAAGTCATATAACTATATTTCTGATATTTAATAAAAGTTAACATTATATTATTATATATTTTTGGAATTTACAATACCTTTTTTTAACTATCAATTTGAGTTATATTTAATCTGCTTATAAATTAAAACTATTATTTTTGAATAAAATATTATAGTTGAAATATGTTTTGTTTTATTTGAAAACTAGAATATGAATAAATATTTTTGAATTGGAATAAATTTATTTATTTTTATTTTTTATAACACATTTGAACACACATGTATAATTGTTCTATTAAGTTTTTTATACCATTTAGTAAGATTGGCACAAGCTATATTGTATAAAAGTTGCTATAAACAACATCCAACATGTATTGTTTTTAAATAACTATTTCAATAAAGCTTTTAATTTTTTAGGGTGGAGTAATATCTAAAGCTGTTTTTTCTCTCCCATCTTTTGATCCAGCTGATATTTCTTTAATATTAACTTTGGCAGCACCACATAAACAGCCAGGTATTTGATTTTTTTTTCAGAAATAAATTTTTTGGTCTATTAAACTATAAACGAATAATTTGTATTTCTAGGAAATGATTTGTAAAACTTAAAATGCTGTTATTTTAAACTCTATAATTTTTAATGTAATTTATCAGGATGGATTACAGTTGCTTTTTTTTCTGTTAGTTGTTGCTTTGGATTTTGCTCTGGTGAATTTCTATGCAAAAATAAAAGAAACATGGAAATACCGCTTGAAAAAAGGTCTCATGGATATTCCAATAATATCCATTGGTGGTGGTCATAGAGATATATTAGTGAGAAGTGATTTAACATCTAATAATTTTCAGCATAAGAGTTCTAAAGATATTGAGGTTTTAGTAAGTGTATCGATATTCATGCTTTGTATTTTTAATTAAATATGTAGATTATTTTCTTTTTTTTCTATTAAACTTATAATTTGTTGTATTTCTTTCTAATAATTAAATATGGGATTTATAAGTTATGTCAAACACTTCCTTATTTAAGGTAGATTATTTTATCAATTTTATATGTAAAATTGGAGATATAGAATAGTAGTTTGGAGATGGAATAGAGTAGAATTGGAGTTTTTTTTAAATCAGCAATTACTTTAAAAGGTTTTTAAAAATAAGGTATTTTATTTATTATAAAACAACTTTAACATAAAAATATAGTTGATATTTTTTAAAGGAGTGAAGGATGTCAGTCAGCTACTTCTAGTGCCCCCTGTTTATGCTGAATGACTGACATTTTATGTCCTTTGAATAGACTGATGTTAGTCATGCTTAGATCTGCTGTAGAATTAAAAGAAAAAAAAACTTTTTAAATGAAAAAAGTAATGTGATAATTTTTAAATCTTTCATAATTTAATAAATGGCATGTTAAACAACTTTTAATTAAAAAAATTTGATGAAATTACTTTTACATTACTTATTTTTAATTATTCTTAATTTATTTTCTGCATATTGTATTTAATTGTATCTTTAAATCTATATGAAAGAGTAGTTATTTCATTGTGAAACATATGATTTAATATAAATGTTTTGCTGAGTACTTACTATTATAGTTTTACAGACTTCTTCTGTTCCTGGTGTATGGGTTTCAACTGATCATTTGGCCATTGTATGGTAAGAATCACTATTTGTCATTCTCTTGTACGAATGCAAAACTCATATTTTAGTGTTAGCTGACTGAGGCAAAAATCATTTATATGAAATTATTGAAAATAACTAGAATTTTATCATTATATTCCTTCTATCTATAAGGTGTTTATCATGATGTAATATTGTAAGATAACATGTTTTTCACATATGAATAGGAAACTTTTGTTTTAGCTATCTTTTTTGTATAACTGAAATATAGACTAATTATTAATGATGGATAAATTATCTTGTATTGAGAAAATACTATTTTGTGTAATGTTTTTTGTTTCATTTTCTCTAGATTTTTAATAGATTTCATATGAATTGCACATTTTATCTATTTTTTTTCCTGCTTAACTTTTGATATGGCATTTGAAATTATTTGCAGGAATATTAAAAAGGATAAATTAACTTATACTGATAAGTAATAGCTTTCTATTATATTTTTATTTGAACTACTTAATTTTCTTTTTCTTAATAACTTATTCTGAGTTAAAAACAATGTCATGTTGCAAGAGATGTGAAAAAACTCTACAAAATTAAATTTTGAAAAATCATATGAAATTTTGAAAAAATCTCCAAGAATGCTAATCATTGTCATATACAGTTTAAGCATACCAAATTTTTTTTTCTGGGTATTTCCATTTTCGTGCTATATTTCTTATTCACAAAAACTCTTCCTAAAGTAAATTGACATGGCTACTTGGTCACTAATGGTAAAAGAGAGGTTTTTAGAAAAAATATTCACAAAAAATAAATTAGATTTTTTTTTTTTTTTTTTTGCTGGGAGCAGGGGCGATATGCTTATATTTCTTTTGAAACATCTGTGAAGGTCCCTAAAAAATTTTGGAGCAGCACAACCAAATGTTAGTGATTTGTATAAAGTATAAGCAAACATTCAAAATTATGTATAACATAATGTTAGCTTACATTAAAATGTAGGCATTGCCTTTGAAAGGTAATTCAAATGTTATTCTGCAATCACCTGAAAATAATTTGTTTTATTTAACATTTCGGTATATATTTAAACTAATCAAAACTGCAAATTTTTCTAAATAATATTTTCTTTAAATTTGTGTTAGTATACTTACTGAAATTATTTTTTTCCTTTTTTTTAATTCTAGGTGCAAACAACTAGTCTTAACAATTATTAGGACCTTGTATGATTTAAACAATAAAGTAATAAAGCAGGTATAATTTTTTTCTTCCTCTAAATATATGTGCTATTTAAATAATATTCATTTCCAATCAGATGATTGATTGATTTGCAAATATAGTTTAAAGCAAAAAGGATGAGATGTAATTTACCACATTACAATAATTACTTCTATAAGTCTTTTACAATTTTAGCTATACAGTAAATTTACTAGTGGATTTTTAAAAAAAGCAAAATAATCGATTTTAAAATATATACTTTTATTCAATTCTTACTATTAGTTCACACTCTCTCTATATTTATGTATATATATATTTATCTTATTCAAATTTTCAATCATTAATAAAATGCATTTTAAAACACTCAGTTGAGCTGAAATTTTATATACAAGCTTATTTTGGATGACAACATAATAATTGAATTATGATTGATAAAAATTAATTGATTAAAACTAATTATTCAAAGAATTAAAAATACAGCCACATTGGCATTATTTTGGGTGGCTTAGCGACTATTTTGGCGACTTGTGTCAAAACTTGAAAAGGTTTTTTTCTCACATTTTAACCTTACACTTCACGTGCAGGTTATGTCACACCCACCACATAACTTTTTTCAAGACTCCATCTAAACCTTTTTTGGAAAATGAATAGTTTCTCTTGTAGCTGACTTTAAGGTCATGTCCTTTGAGGGGCCTTACTTTATAGCCGAATTCTAAAGGTATATTTTTGGATACCGCTTCTTTGGGTATATGTCATACCCTGATCGTGAATCGCCATTACAGTTCTAAATGCAATGAGCTCGCTTTAAAATCTTTCTTATGCAATGGCTTATTCTTATAGTTATGATGAAGAATCGTGATATTTAAGTAGTTTATAGATATAGTACAACAGTATTTTCGGCTGAAGAAATACTCTTTGTGGGGATGATGAGGAAGAATTGAATTATGAAGAGTATAATAGCAAGTATGATTCCTCTACTAAAATCTATCCAGATATTATCGTCCTTCATAAAATGACCAAATCATATTCGCTGGCTAGAAAATGTAATATCATTAGCCTATGACAATATTTTTTGTGTTAAACGTTGTGACAATAAATGCGCGAAATGTTTTGTTAAGTAGTCAGAAACCACACCTGCTGAACATTGAACCAGATGCAGATTTCTGAAGTGTTTTGGATTTTGATTTACCAAAAAATGTAAAGAATGTAGAAACCAGCAAGCAACGCTTTTACGAAATTTAAAAAATTAAGATCCAGTGAAAACATTGCACTCACTCTCGATGAAGACTGAAGGAGTGCATGAACAATGTACTGAATACCCTAATAAAAATGACAGAAAAATTAAATTTATGTGTGAAAAGCGTCATAAACATACTATATTTCCGACTTTTCTTTCTTTTTTGCCTTTGTATGAAAATTGGAGAGTAAAGACAGAATGCAAATACCTTTGAGTATGAGACACTCTGCATGTGAAGTTAAGGTAGTTTTTTCACGCATGGAAATGCCGTGTTAAAGTGCTCATTTGAGCTAAAATTTTCAATACACTATTGTTTTCGGTAACAATATGATAATTTAATTATAATTAATTAAAATTAATGACTGGTATTAATTTTTTTAAAGAATTACAGATACAGCCATTGTGGCTTCATTTTTAGTAACTTGGGTCAAAACTTTAAAAGATTTTTTCTTCCTCACATTTCAAAGCATTGAGTTGAACTGAAATTTTATATATACAATTGTCCTGGATGACAATATGGTTATTTAATGATAATTAATAAAAATTAATTGCCACTTCATGTTGTGATTCTGTCATATGTATATACATTTTTATATTAATTGTAACTATTTAATAAAAAGTAACTAAAATAAATATATTTTTTTGTTGTTCTAAGTAAGAATTTACTTTAAAATTTTTTTTATATTATTGTTATTATTTATTTATTTTCCCTTTATTAACCAAATAATTCCAACATCTAATTTTAAGATACTTTGTTTTCCTTGTTAATCACATATAATGCTTACTTAGATAAAAGACAACTATGGTTCTTATGTATTAACCCCATGGCCATTGGTGTACTTGTGCGAATTTCATTAAATTTTATTAATTGTTCTTAGGATAGTATGAAATAGATTGCCATAACTTGTAAAATTTTGTTTGTTAATCCTTGGTGATAAATCCTTGGCGTGAGGTTCATACTTAAGTAACAGAAAGGTTTTTTACTTATCACTTTTGGCAGTTAGTTCACCTTTTTGGCTCCTAGCACACAGACAGATTTAGGTTCGATGGCGCCCTAGGCCCAAGTTAATTTGACGCCCTAATATATAATAATAATAATACAAATAGTAATAGATTTGAATTAAATTTAGGCATGAATTACTTACATTACGTAAAACTATAAAAAATTTTGTTAGATTATAAAAAAATAAAGTTGTTGAGTAACCAGAAAAAGGTATAATTAAATATGGGGAATAATATATTGTGACATAATGATTAGCAAACAAACGTTGCATTTAGATTTTTTAAGTAAAATTTATGGAAAATCTAACATTAATAGATATATGCTATACTTAAAAAAATTTTAGTACCTGTTTGTTAGATATTTTAAATTTTACTAGTTACATGATTAACTATTTAAAAAAATAATTCTACCCTTTTTAATATTGACATCTTGAGGTTGTCAAAGCAAGAAAAGAAGTATTAAAATTTGGTCTTACAGTTGATAAAAAACAAAATATGTTTCAAACTTTTACCACCTCGAAAATTTTGGTGCCCCTAAAAGTTTGCTGCCCTAGGCCTGAGCCTAAGCCTAAATCCGTCACTGAGCTAGTATCTTTATTATTATACTTAGTTTTAGAAGATTTAATGAAACAAATTCAAATGATAATATTTTTCGTAGAATTATGGATCAAATACTGAAGATATACTCAGACATCACTTCATTTCAAGAAGTAGTGGCACATATTTTCCTCGAATACCATCAGCACCTGTGAGTACATTTACTAGTTCTGGGCAGTGGATTGAGCAAGAAAGCAACACTTGGCGATTTTCTCGTAGTAAGGTTCGAATAAAATTCAATATTTTGTTTTATTTATTATATGAATAAATCATTTAATGTTATTAAAGTAAATGTAGTATGATTTCTTACATTTCTTTTTGTATGGAATTCAAATTCAAAACAATTTGGGCATTTATTATATTATAAATTATGTACTGATTTTTTAATAAAAACAATTTTCTTGTGGTATTATATTAAAAATTTTGTTATGAAGTAAGTAAGGATATTTGTAATAACTGTGCACAAAAAAATATGAAACAGTTTTGTTCGTGATTGTTATCAGGATATAGCTGAAAGAGATTATTGCTATACTAATTTAGTAATAAAAATTATTTGCATGTATAAAATAATTAAGTAACACAGGTAATCAGCACATGTCCATTGTAGAGTGACTAGTCATTTGTTAGTGCTCTTTAAAATTTAAAAATCTAAAGGTTGAATATATATGATCAGTGAAAGACAAATATGTATATTTGTCTTTCGAAAACAGTTATCCAAAGTTTTCTGGGGAAAAAATAATCAGAACAAGAGAAATTTAAACTATTTATTACAACCATTTGATTTTAATTGAATAACTGCTTAAAAATATGTTCTGGAGTTGGGCTTGTATCAATTGCGATACATGTAATAATTTGCTTGTGGGAAAATATGCAAGTTAATTTTCTTATAATCTTTTTACTAACAAAATATATCAGATTAAAAAAGTATTCTTTTGTTTAATAGATTCAATGGAACATGTTAATTCAATATTCATATACTTGAATTTTTTTTCTATTTTCTAATAAAATAATTATTTTTGTATTGTATTTTAAATCAGCCTTTCATCCATTCAGTGGGTTGATAAATGAGTACCAAGCTTGCTTGGGGACTAAACACTGGGATTTCACTTTATACTGACCACCTGATCTGGACATCTGCTCAGCGTCCAAGCTCACGAATACTGAGATGGGCACAGTAGGTCTTGGGGCTGTTGCACCACTGAATTTAGTTTTAGAACAGTGATGGGCAAAGTACGGCCCGCGAAAGTATTTAATCCGGCCCGCCGAGGGTTTATCGACATGGATAGTACATGTCCTGCTAGAATTACGTTTTGATGGTCGAGAAGTTTAAAGTGGATTTTACTTAGATGCATAGCTTAAAGAAGAAGCTGAACTATAGCCGCATAGTTCATGTGTTGCGTAATACGGTGTGCAAAGCGTGGTTAAATGAGAGGCGTGGGCACGTTAATTTTGTCTCTTGTTCTTGCTTGCTCGTGTAACACTTTACATTCTTAAATTTCTGAAAAAAACACCCCTTTTAAGATAATGGAGTATAAAAAAAGAAAAGTCGATTCCGAGTATCGTTTGTTTAAAGAAGAGTGGGCTTGGAAATCAGAAACCGATTGACTGATGAACACCTTTTTGCACTGCTGAAAGTTGCTTCATCACAGCTGGAACCTGCTTTCAAAAATATTATGGAAAATCAAAAACAATTCCATATGTCTAACATGTTAGGGCCTTCAAATAAAAGTTAAAATAAATATTATTTAAGGTAAAAAGTTATTTGTAACATTTGTGTGTAATGCTGTAATGTTTTTATAACATTATGATTAAAAGCTTTAACGCAAAATGCATTTTTTCTATAATTCTGGCCCTCCTCTAGAATTTCTTAAACTTTGTGGCCCCCATTAAAAAAGTTTGCCCACCACTGTTTTAGAATATTAAATAATCATATATAATTTTAAAAAATTTCCAGCCATGTGTTATACTTTATTAAAATAATACTTGACTGTTTCATTATACATTCCTTTTTTTTATTTGGGTTTTTTTTATAACATTTTCTTAAGTTATTTATTTTTACTTATTTTTGTAATATTATTTTGATTTTAAATTTTTCAATGTTATGAGATGCACTGTTTATTTTTAGGTTCTCTCTACCATTTATCTTTTGATTCCAGTTCAAAAAGATTCTAATGTACTTGTTGTAGCTTCTGGAATAGTAAGTTGGTCATTTTGAATTTGATTATTGATGAGATTTAAGTTCTTTGCCATAAAAGTTTGGGAAAGTAATGGGCACATTCACAAATTTATTTTTATGATCTTAAAAAAAAATTATTTCAAGAATACACCAAATGTATGTGCAATCTGAAATTCATCTCTCAGACCATAATTTCAAAACTCTTCAAAAGTAAAATTGAAAAATTGCATCGTTAGTACTAATACTATTTTCTAATAAAAAATTTATTTTCCAGGGGTTGATTGAATTTGATAAATACACAACCACTGAACTTATGCATATAAACTTATATACATAATATAAACTTACATATATAAGTTTATACCTCATAACAAAAGCTTAAGAAATTTTTAAAAAATTGGAATAAATTCAAATAATTTTATGTTTTTTATATAATATGTTCCTTTTGTATTCTTAATAGTTTGCTTTTTTAAAATTTGAACATTTTAATGCTCCTTTTACTGTCAATTAAAATCTATCCCTACCTTTGGTCTTTAATTTGTATTTATTGTTGAATAGCATTGAGATTGCTGTTATGTATTCAGATCAATATTTTAAATAAATCACACTCATATTTTGATTCTGATAAATAATCTACTTCCACTAATTATTTTTATTTGAATACATATCTATCTAAATCTGTATCTTACTATTAAATAAAAGGGAAAAACAAGCTATGTATGGGTGATAATCATATCAGATATTTCAGTTTTATTCAATTCCATTTCAATTTTGGTTGAAAGATTTTCATTTTCTACTTTAAATTTTTGAAGTCTTGATTAGTAGTCTCATGACTATTTTTTCATTTAGGGTTATTTTACAAGTTTTTATGTAACTATATTAAAATTTTAATTCATTTCCCCCTTTTTTTAAAAAATAAATAAATTTATGGCATTTTTTACAGGTTAAAAGAGAGTGGATTTTTGGATGTACTCGGCTATCTGGGACTGAAACAAAAACATGGTACATTTTATTGGTCTTTTCAAATCTTGTAGACATAAATTTTTATATGAAAAATAGATAATATTTTTAACATTAATTGATCTCTTTAGCAAAAAATACTATAGTATAACATTTTTACTTTGGTTAAAAGCAGTGTTTATTTTCTTTTCTTTTTTCAAAGATCTTTAATGACACAAAGCAATTTTTTAAGTAATTAAACCAAGTGCTTTTTAATTGTTCTGAATTAAACAATATATGTATTTTTTCACAGTGCTGAGGCTGAAAACTTATCAGAAAAAAGTGAAATAATTCCAAGCAAAGGTAAAAAATCTCAAAGGCGACTGATAAATCTGGATTCACAATATTTGCAAGAAAAGAAATATCCATTCATATTGATTTATATCACTCCTTTAGATTCACAGGTAAAAAGTGAATAGTTTATTTTTGAAAAAACCATTTTATCAAAAAATTGTTCATACTTACCTACTTTACTTACAATAAAATCTGGTGTATAATGTGCACCCTTACTTTCAAGTTGCATTTTTTAATCTTTTGGTATGTTCACCAAATAATGCAACTCCATATTTTAGGAAGAAACCTGAAATATACATGTGCTCTTATGTTTTCAAGTTAATTATTCAAGGTATTGTTCCAAGCTTTAGAAAAATTAGTGTATTTCTAGAAGTTCATCCCTTTAAGCTAATAAGGAATGCAATTTCTTTTAAATAAACAATATTTTTATATATGTAGAAGTCAAATTTTTTTTAAAACTCGTTTCTATTTTTAAAGAACTCATTTTTATATTTGGCATATAACATGCAGTAGTAAATTTTGATCTTGCTTTTTGTGTTAAAAGAGCATGTTATATGCCAAATTTTAAACTACTTTTCTCTAAAAATGTGACGATGCTCTTAATGTGGTTAAATTTAATATGTAGAGATTATATCAATTTTATTTGGATGATGATCATTCTATTTGTACGAGTACCTTTGGTTAACTTTTTGAGATAAATATATTTCATGTTTAATTTTTAAGATTTTTTTTCTAATTTCTTTGATATACCGTAATTTCACACGTATAGTCCGCAAACACGATTTTATATAAAAAAAATTTCAAAAATCGTCAGATAGTCCGCACTACCGATAGTCGCGGACTATACGTCCGAAATTACGTTATTTTAATACGGCAATATTAATGTATTTTAGAAGCAAAGAACTAAGTATAAATAGAAAAAAAGTACTTCCTTACTAATATACCTTCAGAAATAAAACGCTAAATACAAATAAAAAACAGTGCTTAACTAATTAATCATATATTAATTAATCAACATTCTACTACATAAACGAAAACCTTCTAAGTCGATTCATCGGTATCAGAATTAAACAGTTCTAATATATTTTCGGAAGAGTGTCCGAAAGTTCATTTTCAGCATCACTATCTTCACTGTCAGTGATTTCCTCACTTCACTAACAATCCCGGCTTTTATAAATCCCGATCATCGCAGTTCATGACAGCGTGTTTTTAAAATTTCAACGATTTTAACCGTGAACAACCAGCGTATTATCCGCACTGGTGGATAGTCCGCAGCTTCAAAAATTCGCATTTTAAACACAGATAGTTCGCGACTATACGCGCGAAATTACGGTAAATGCTATGTGAATATATGTATAGTATTGCTGCATAGTTGAAATTTTGTACAAATACTTTTTAATTTAAATTAGTAAGATATTAAATTAAAGTTCGTTATTTTAAGAAAAAATTGTAAAGATGGTTTTAAATAAATGTTCTGCAAATGAAAAATGTTAAACATTTCAATTTGATATAAATTAAGGCAGCAATAGCCAAGTGGTCGGGGTCATGAGTTTTGGTGCTACTAAAGATCCGTCTTCTAGAGGTGCATGTTAAATCATAAGTCTTCTTAGTATCAAAGTCTTCACATTTGCAGTGTGTAGAAGTTTGGAGAGTTCAATACCAACTCAGATGTCATCCTTGTCACTTGACCATTGTTTCAAATTATGGGATCGATTTCCAATATCTCTTTTGTTGCTTTAAAATGTGACATTAATGAACAATAAATTTAAATTAAATTTTTACTAAAAATTTAAGCCTTAAGCATTACGCCAAACATTGAATATCACTGAATGTTCTTTTGAGATAAAGTATAACAACTGGTAAGAATATGGCAGTATTTTAACTAGATAATTTAAAAAAATTGAAGAAAATGATCAGAAAAATTGATGTAACTGTATGAATTTGTTTATTGCCATATGTTAAACTGGAAAATATTGATGTATATGTTGTAATGGTTTATCCTTAAAATAAAAAAGTGCTTTGACCTAAGAACCAGTTTTTTCCTTGTAAAATGCGGTTAAAAGATTTTTTCAAAAATCGTTTTTGATTATTTTGAAAAGTATTTTTTTCAACAAAACAAATAAAGAGGATTTAATGACTTATTAAATAGAGCAATCATGCACACACATAATGCAAGCTTTATTCTTATATTTTTTGTTTGTTTGTCATACTTTGAATTGCTCAGTAAATTGTACTCTTTGTATTTAGAAATGAGCTTTCATTTTATGTTAAATTGTCATCATTAATATAAAGAATGTTTCTTTTTTTTATCTTGATATTAATACTCATGCAATATTACTTAAGGTTGATATTCTGGGTGAAAGATTTAACACTGCTGATCGGACAAAGTATGCTAAACTACCTTCCATCATACAGAGATTTTTCTCACCTCCATCTAAAATCCTGAGTGTATCTTTGCCTGAACAATCTATATTTTTCAATATAACTATTCCACAAAGTTATGGAGTTTTTGATTCTGTTGAATTTCAACTTGAAACTAGACTTTGCAGAGCAGGAAGTGTAGTTGGTAAGTATATGCTTATTTATCATTTTAAAATATGGTGATCATTTTTTTAAATAATATAAATATTGCTTTATAAAATAGGTCGATCAAAGTCAGCATATTGAACTGTGGATGTTTTATTATCTATGGATATATTTTCAAATTTTTTTTATTTATATTTATATATAATACCATTTATATTTATTCTAATTTTTTAAACAAATATAATGTACTTTTAATTATTCTTTTAGGTCAAGGAATCATTAAAACCTATATTCCTGGCAGCAATGAAAATTCATACCATCACATCAGGTAACCTTGAATTATTATTTTTTTTAAATTTCATTTCTCTTTAATGTTTAATTATATATATATATATATATATATATATATTAAATTGATTTACTTAAAAAAATTTATTTCATTTCATTATAGAACTGTACTAGGAGGAGTAACATCTATCCCTATAAAAGCACATTTTTTACCGCATAATAATTATAATCATGATGTGAATTTGCAACTTATTTTGGATCCAGAATGCAGCATTGTTTTGACCGCAAAATTTCCTTTAAATATCATTGCTAATCAGGTTAGTGATTATATCAACTCTAGAGACAATTTCTTAATTATTTGTGATAAATATGTACCTATTCACTGTTTTCCTTCTTTGTGTGTTTGCTTGATTTCTTATATAATTAAGATTCCCAAAAGAAAAAAAATACATATAGTACTCTTTAAAATAAACAGTAGTATTTTTATATGCTATACAGTAATCAAAATACAATAATTAACATTATTTTGAAACATTTTCTTTTCTGAACTTTGTTTGTAAATCAATTCATTAGGTTATATATATATATTTCAGTTCATGAAATTTTATGGAGTATATATCATTGGCTATACTGTTGCATTATTGCTAGCTTTCCTTGCTGGACAGATGAATTATTTTGAATCATTTGGTAAATATTTCTTTATTATAATGCATTATGTTGATAATTATAATGGTCATTAATGTGAAACAAAAAATAATCTATGTTATATTAGTCTACATTCTAATATATTTAAGTAGGCTTATTTTTTATAATTAGTTAATTTAATTAACTTTATCCTTATTTCTTTTGAAAAAATGTTACATATGCTTATGAATTTTTGTATTTTTTTTTTTTTTTTTGCTTTTGAATGATTAAACTGTTATTTTTATTTCAGGTTCTTTCCCATCTTATTTTAAAGTATTTGGTCAATATCCTACTTATGTCACTTTAGTTGGCATTCCATCTATTTTATATCATGTTATATTGTAAGTTAACTTGATTTTAATGGACATGCACTTGCAATATATTTCATTTCCTTAAATTTACATTATAATTTACTTCAAAAATAATCAATCTTTTACTTTATTTTAGGGATCCAGAATTAGAGGTACCTGTTATTCCATCTGCTGATAGAATTACTCTGGATGATAGTCGCTTTGTTTCTACATTGATATTAAGAACATTATTGTATCTAATTGCATGTGGCTTTATAGCAGCAATTTATACAGCATTTGCATTGTTTCTGAAAGGAATCTCAAAGTTTTGGATATGGATAAAACACAAGTAATAAGAAATTGTAGTTTCAAATTTAAAATTATTTTATTAAAAATAATGTAGATATACTTTTTTAAGTTAAAAAAATTATAATTATTTTAATGTTATTTTTGGTGTTTCAATTTGTATTGTTATTAATTCAACCGATTTCAATAATATCAGTGTAAGATTAGAGCTTTCGTAAGATATAAAATTAATAGCATCAATACTTTTAATAAATTTTTGGAAAAATTATAATTTTTGCATGATTTTTGAATTTATTCTCTTATTATAATTATTATAGTATTATTTTGTCACATTCTCTTTCAAGAATACTCCATGTTTGCTGTTATCTGCTTAACCCCTTAATTGCTGATCAATAGTTATGCGATTCACTCCCCAGTGCACACGTATGTGATGTATAGGGGAGGAGGCATAAATTAGCACATTTGTCTCTGAAACTAGTAAATCCATTGCAAACACTGTCAAAGTCCTTTTTATTGTGTTTCAAAGCCTTTTGAATAGTTTTACTGATAGCTGCACAGAGAAAAGGATTGTATTTCGGAGAGTTTGGGAAGACATATGTGCACCAGGCACAGTTAACACACTGGCTGAATGAAATGTATATATATACTGACAACAGTTATAAGGGGTTTATAATGTGTAATGTGTTCTCCTGTAAATTTTTTTATGTGTATATACACAAGTATTTTTTATAGAAATCCATGAGCCATTGTCAAAATTATAAATATAATAATTTCATCTGAATATATAATTTTTTTGTTGAAGTTGATCATGCAGTCATGATAACCATGGTCATGGTCGGAAACTCGTACCAGGCATTGTTTCTATTGAATCATAGTTTCAAATCCTAGAGTTTTCAAAGGCCGTTATATAGTAGGACTAATGCACATTAAATCTTTCAAGATTCAAAACCCACAAATTAGTGTAGAAGTTTACAGAGTATTGTGCCAGCTTCTCACTTGACTATGGTTCAAAATTGCCAAGTATGTGACCAAACACTTTTGTGTTGCTTAAGAAGAGAAACTATCAACAATTAATTGAATTGATTATTACAAGTTATTTAAAAAATGCTTATTGTATCTAAATGGTATTAAAATCTAACATAGTACTGTATTTTTGTTTTATTAGAACAATTTTTAAAGTAACTGAAGTGCCCTTGGAACAAACATTCAAATCTAAAATCAAGATATCAAAACTGTTGCTGGTATGGTGTGCCTTTATCGGAGCTGTGTCTCTTCAATTTTCTAGTTCACTTGGAGCTATTTGTGCTTTTATATTTTACTTTTTGAAGGTATTATTGTAGTTCAATAACTCTTTTTTACTCTATATACCTTTTTTTATTATTGTGTTATAAATTATTAATAAAATAAAAGAGCACCTAAAATTAAATTCTTTGATGTAATATGATAAGAGTATTTTACCCATTTTCAATTGAGAAAATTAAAAGAAAGTTTGGGATTTTGCTGTGGTATTCAGAAAAACATTACAAATTTTAAGTTGCTTACAATTTAAATTTTTTTTTGTATTGTGATATATTAACTTATAAATAAAGAAAATAATATATATATATATATATTGCATTTGTTATGGACTTAACTTTTTGAAAATATTTTACTCATGTAACTTACTAAAAATGCATTTTTTAAAAATCTTTGGATGTATTATTTTAAAAGATGAAGGCTTGCTATTAGTACCATACTTTTAGTATAGAATAATGTAAAGAAATCTAGTTATATTTAATTATGTGAATATCTTTTATTGATATTCAGCAATGTGTAGATTTATAACTAGGGAGAATTTTTAGATATTAGTAATCCTCTTTTATTTAAAGAGGACTAAATTCTTAACTGCCAAGAAAAAATTATACAAATCGCTTCCCAATGCCATTGTTTCCAAACAAGTGCACTTAGTTATGCAGTGTATTGAGGGGGGAAAGCATTAATAAGTAAATACTTTGCAAATACTGTCTGGATCATTTTCTTACATTCCAAAGCCTTGGGAATAGTTTTGCTGATAGCACCGTAATGCAAAGGATTGCACTTGTAAATGACATATGTAAATACACCACAGGAAGTTTACACACCTACTGAGTGAAACACAAATATATATATGCAGGTGGCGGTATTGATGCTGCTGGAATAGAGGTTTTTAAATTTAAAAAAAAAACTTAATTTTGTTTTCATGAAATTTATGAATGAAAACTTTAAATTTTACAATGAGTAGGATTTTGTTTAAAAAAAGATAAAGCAAATCATAATTTATTTAATTTTTCATTTAGTTGATCTCCGACTACATAAGATGTGTAGCAGAAGAGGAAAGACGAGGCCCTGGTGTAGCTACAACAAAATGGCATTTTCATTTTACATTAGTGCTTCTCTCAATGTGTACTACAGCACTAGTATTTCCGGGTATGATTGCATGGATAAAAGGATTGCAATACAGCTTCCAAGTACCAAATGATCCGTATACTTTTCCATGTGTTTCTGTGGTCCTAAGCTGTGCTTTGTTATGGCAGTTACCTTCTCCTTCCTTCAATAGGTGAGTTACTTTTTAAAATCTTTAATAATAAAGATTTCTTGCATACAAATTTTAAAATAACTTGGTAAGCAGTTTAGTAATTTGATAGTCATAGCAGCAACATTTTAAGGTATGGTGCAACTAGGTCTTGGTCTCGATGGAGCCTCGTCTTGTTCTTGAATCAACCTCAGTGTAATGATGTCAGAATAATTTTAATCATCGATTGTTTTTCGCGGACATATTCTAAAAAAAAAACTTAGAATTTTGAGCTGTATGCCAACTGGCAACAGTGGAAAGACTGCATTATTATGTCATGTCCATTATCCATGTCTGGATCTAGGCCAATCACCATGCACCATCTTACTCCTTTAGCCAAAAGGGGCAGCAGTCAGATGGGTTCAGGTGTAAGATTATGAATCAAACCCTTTTTTGTTTTTGAATTAACATTTATATTAGTATTTGATAACATATACTACCTATTAAAACCATTTTTCCTACCTATTATCTATATTATCTATTTAAAAGTGTCATAAGCAGGACCTGCTTTTGTATGGCGGCCCAGGTCCTCAAGAAGCCTTAAGATGTCACTAGCCATATGGTAGATTGTGAATTTAAAATTTGTGACACTTTTTTTTTTTTTTTACATTTATAAACCTGTGCACACCGAACGTATAACACGGGGTAAACAACACAGACAGAAGAAAGGATTACAACACAAACATCCATGCTTCTCCGGGATTCGAACCCAGTCCTGCGCACGCAGTCAGCTTCACTGTTTGTGACACTTTGGGTTGAAGAATAAATCATTGACATGTATTTCAAGTTTCAAAATTGCTGCTACTTTGAAAGCAAAATTTTTAACTATGAGCAGTAGAGATTTTAATGTTAAATTCTAGTTTTTGCTTTAAAATTGATAAAATGGGATGTTTAATTATGTATGAAGAATATTAACTTGAAAATATCAATCTTGCTAGTTTTTTTCTTTCTTACGCAGCATCTTTGCTGTGCACTGCACACATTTCATGTATATCTTTTATAGCTTTTGTTCCTTCCTATACTAACTGATGAAAAAAATAGTAATAAATGTCAAAAATGCTCATTTTAGTCAACTTGACACTCTGTTTTAATGAACTGTGATAAAATAAAACCTACATCAATGCAAAAATATTAATAAATATATAAATATTGACCTGTAAGTAACAAAAATTTTGGCCAAATTTTTTTTGCACTAACTTTTACTTAGACAACAATAACCGAAACTAAAGTATATTAAAATTATATTATCTTGTATACTTTAACATTGTTCTAGTATGTAAAATTTCCTTAATTTTTTTATTAAAATTTAATTGAAATTATTTTTTTTTTACTCACAGCAAAATAAATGTATTTCAACATTCATTTTTTAATTTTTAAAATTGTGTTTTAAGTAAATGATACTTTATTTCTGTTCTGAAAATGTAAAAAATCTTTCAGAAACTTTATGTTGTTACATGATGAGAAATAATATTTAAAATAAAGTATTTTTAATTTTTTGAAAATAAAAAAAATGCATTGCTGCATTTTGAACATTTTCTCTATAAGCTTGATTTTTTTAAAACTATTAACCCCTTAACTGCCGAGAAAAACATAGGAAATTTTCCTCCCAGTGCCACCATTTTTCCCGCAGGCGTACATTGTTGCGCAGTTTATTTGGGGGAAAGAGGAGACGTGTTTTTTTTTAAATGTAAAAATTTTTTACTTTCTCTTTAAAAAAGAAAAGGTTAAAATATTAAAATGAAAATACAAAAAGTAGTGTCTAGAGTTACAATATAATAAAAAAAATTTATAACTTATCTGTTATGTGATGTATTCTGAAACATAGTTGAACACATAAACTAGCATCACATTCAGTGCATTGATAGGAAAATTCACAGTGGATATTCTTCCTTGCACAAACAACACATTTTCGCATCACACTTTCCTTAGAAGATGTTAATGGTACTGAAAAACTGCTTAGTTATGAATTTCTTTTTTCCTAGAATATACCCTTTCAAATTCCTTCCCCGCCTCTTCTCCGAAATAAGTAAATTCTTTAGAAGCACTGCCAATATAGTTTTATTGTATTATTTATTAAATTATCCAAAGCTGTGGAACTAGTTTTAAACTGAGCAGCACAATGCAAAAAGTCGTCTTTTGGAAGAATGAGTACACTTCTGGGGCACTAAATGCACCAGATGAGCAGGACGTGTATACACACCAGCTGCACTTACAGGGTTAAAAACCAAAAATTCGAATAAAATTTTTATTTCATGGAACTTAAAACTTTTAAAAGAACTAACAAAGTTTCGAGAAAGAATTAAAGTTTAAAGATGTGAAATATTTATATTACAAAAATTTAATATATTTTATAGTTAAGAAAGTAATATTTTTACATTCAGTCCACCTAAATTACTTATATAATTTTATGTGAGTGTATCTATGTGGTATTATATTTTTAAAATTTTAAATATTAAGTTCTTTTAATTTTATGCATTAAAGTTTCCTATTTGTTTTTATGATAGCTAAAAATTTATTTTTTTCTATTTCAGAGTTGCCTATAAAAAATGCTCTTGTGTAGTACACATTATTGCAACTTTAGTAACTTTATATGGTATTCATTCAGTTTATAGATTATTATATTTCATTTGCTTTACTTTTATCATCATATGTATTCAACAAACAAATGCTTTTCTATATGGTTTTCCTGTGAAATGTGATTAATTTTTGTTATATATTTCATTTTTTATTATTATTGCATTTGAAAATATCTGAAAATGTTTTTCCAAGTTAGTTTACTTATATATTTTTACATGGTCTTTTTAATAGAAGGAAATTCAATATAGAAATATTTATTACTGTTAATTGTTACATGTCATGAAAATATGCAAGATGTATTTTGGGTTTTCCCCCCCCCCAAATAATTGCATAGTTCGCAAAATATTTCAAGTAATAAAAATCCAAAATCATCGGTATTAGCAACTCTGTTGTTAAATATTTTCCATTGGTTCTTTTTTTTTTCTTGCATAAATTCTGCATTGATAGATGACAAGATAAAAAATTTATATTAATAATTATTTGTGAAGTTTTATCACATTTCAATTGTACCGTACACTGCAAAAATATTTTTATATAATTAGTACTGTGTATAAGCCTGTTCAATCTTTATAAGTGATGGGCAGAATGAATTTTGACCACGCTATCTTATGTTCATTTTGCATTCATTGGTATGCATTTACTTTTGTAATTATTATACTAAGAATTACACTAATTTTATTTGAAAATAAAAAATGGTAATTATTTGTGTTTAAAAAATAATTTAAAGGTCTAATGTAGAATTTACTTTCTATCAGCCACTTCATTCTATAGAACTTAAAGATACTTTATTGAGATTCATATGAGATGTTGTATATTTTGTAATGATGCAAAAAAGCTTATTGTATATTTTTTGTACAAATTTTTTTTTTATTTATTGATTGTTATTTCGTAAGTTCAAAAAAAAATCATAGATTTAAAACAACTTACTCACTTTTACCTTAAGTATTTACTTTAAATATAAGTTCTATTCTTCATTAAAAAGAAAGTAAGAAGACAAATAATTTTTAGTTAGGGATTGTAATTTTTTTTAAAATCTCATTTGCTCCTATACATATTTGTATCATCTTAATTTTATGTATTTTGAAATAATAGAAATCATATTTTTACTCAGATAAACTTTTCCAAAAAAATTATTAGTTTATTGTGAAATATGGTTCAAAGTTTATAAATTATGCAATTAATGTATTTAATTCTTAGTGTTGTTAATTATTTTTACTTGTCAAGTTTTAATTATTTTTAACATTATATTTATTATTTTATATGATGAATTGCTGATTAATGTATAGAGTAACAATAAGTATTGTAATGAGGTGTTTTTCGATATATTTTATAATTTTAAGAATTCTTTCCCGCTAAATGCTTCTCAAAGAAGCAAAAAAAAATTTTTTAAGTTTTTGCACTGGATTTATACATTTGTTTTAACAAGAAATTATTGTAATTTTTCTTTTTTTTTGCAAGTTTTAATGTTTTGTTTTTTTAATAATTTTACCAAGCTTTTTACTATTTTTTTTTTCCATTTATTGTTTTCAGTAATCAAAGATTTTAAAATTGCACAATGTTATGTGATTAAAATATATTTTTCATATGCAGAATGTAAATTTGTATGTTGTTTTTATTTTTTGCTCAGTTATTACTTGTTTTGTTACAATGAGTGGAATTTTATGTTGTTTGTCAGAGCTTACATTTATTTCTTAAATTTGTTTATAACTTATTTCAGTTGTGTTTGCAGTTTGTGATATTGAAAATATTTATGAAATTTCTAGAAAGAGAAGCAATTATTTTGTTGTTAGATTGCTGCTTATATTCTGTACAGTATTTTATGTGAGAGGGTTCCATTTTATGTTTGTTGTGACAGTTCCTAATTTCTGAAAAATTTTGAAATATAATTTATTTGGACAAGTACTTTAACATTTGAAGTATTTTTTTTATTGTTTTGCCTGATAGCCTCTAGTTATATTTAATTAAATATTTTGTTCAGTTCAAAGTTTTTTTTAGTTGAGTAAAACTGTTATTTCTATTTGTAAGTAAAATTCATTTTAGTTCTTGTTTAGTATTATACATTGTATTTGTTTTTTTTAAATAATTCAGAATGTATTAATTAAATTGCTTTTATATTTTAGAAAGTAACACATTATTATAAAAAATTTTAAAATATTTGACTTTTCTTTAAATAATAAAAAGAATACTTGTGTTAAAATCTATCAATATTTTAAATGTGTATGTTATTTTAATTTTTATTCCACTGTTATTTTGTTGTATTGAAAATTTCTTTTCAAATTTGGCCAACATTTGGTTATTTGTATTCATTAATCATAAAAATTATTTTATGTTCCTCTGTCTTCAGACAACTTTCTGATAAAAGCATAAAGAAATTATTTCTTTTGAATACATCTATTATATTTTTATCTGCTTAGCAATCTTAGATGAAATTTAGTATAGTTAGATCTGAAAAGTCAAAATATGAATTGACTCACCTTAAAAATATTTTCACATGACTTAAATTTAGATGAGCAATCTATAGGTAGAATATTAAAATTATATAGCTTTGTAATTCTGCAGTCTTATAAAATGCATTGTCTTTTTAGAATATAATGTGAAAAAAAAGAATATGTATTTTTCTCTAATTTAATCAATTTGAAAATATTTCTATCATGTTTGCTTACAAGCATTAGATAAAAAAAAAAAAGGTTTCAAAAGATAAATATGTGCATTTTTAATTACTGTAACAAATATTGAATATTTGGTTTTATATTCCTAAAAATATAAATAATTTTCTATGAAAATTAGCTGCAGAATTGTGAATAATATTTGACTGATCTAAATAATATTTTTAAATAAAATTAAATGTTTTATTTCCCTGATTAAAGTGCATTTATTGCAAATCATCTATACTTGTATTACTTAGAAAACTTCTTTATCTTTTGTTGCATTTAAATGACAGGAATATCAGTATGTTTTTTTTTACTTTTCATTTTACACTAAAACTAAACTAAAAATATTACATCACATTTCCATTCATCCAAGTGTAAATTATTTGTAAAAAAATATATAATGTGCATTCCTTAAAGTATCCTTTTAGCTATTTAAAATTGTAATTCCTATTTATTAATTTTTATTAATAAGTTATTAGAAAGATCCATTTAAAATGGAATTGGATTCTATTTTTATTAATATATTAAGTACAGTAACAGAGACATTAAAGATTTGTATGCAATTTCCATTTACTTTTAGAATTTATTTGCACTTTGTTGCAGTTTAATTATTATTTTATCTGTTTTATTTATATACATACAAAATTTGTGCCTACAAATAAAATACTTGCATACATATATATTTGATGTTTGATATTAAAATCAAATATTTATTTTTAATTTTTAAAGTTAAATAGCATTTAGGGACTGTTAAATGATTTGTCATTCTAAAGTATTTTAATAATTTGAAAAAGAAGCTGTACAAGTAAATGCATACATTCAAACATAAATGTTTAATATATTCCAATTAAAAACACATAAAAATGATTTGTGTACTTATGATTTCCTTTAAACAAATTAATGGTATCAAAATAAAGCCAAAAATGTATAAATGAAAACATTAAAATGATTTTTGATTGGACAGATAAAATCAAATAATTTATTTTATTGAATCCATTTTAGTATAAAAAAATAAGGTCCAAGAAAACAAAACAATACTATACATAACATATATGGCTTTGTCTTACTCAAAGCTATATCACCAAATTTGTATTGAGTCTTATACACCCACTTAACGTTATTTGTGAAAAGTATTAAAAATTCAGCGATAAATATTTCGAAGAGACTAATAGCAGACAAACATTGCTTATTTACACTGAAATAAACCCTTTAAAATAAGGGATTGTTACTTTATTTCAGTTTCCACAGGAAACCAAAGTTCAGTTTTTGTCTTTGAAATTAACTACTTCTATAAATATATTCAGATGTTTTGTATTACTATCATATTTCTTTATATAACTGTTTCTTTAAAAGATTTCCAAAATCATTAAGTTTTTCTCTTAAAAATGGCTGTGTTTTTAGTTTCTCATT
Organism: Trichonephila clavata; assembly: GCA_019973975.1. Classification (NCBI taxonomy): domain Eukaryota; kingdom Metazoa; phylum Arthropoda; class Arachnida; order Araneae; family Nephilidae; genus Trichonephila; species Trichonephila clavata. The sequence continues at coordinate 52,209 of BMAO01023541.1, forward strand.
GTTAGCTGGATAATCATTATTATGTAAAAATACATGCAGTCATTACAGGAGTAGTTTTAATTACTTAAAAATTTGTTGCTCCTACAATTATATTTGAGAGTACTCTCAACTAAAAGAACCAACCTACTTATAAAAAAAGTTTTTAAAAAAAATATTATACTACAACCTTATTTTGCCATATAAAACCATGTTTTCAGTTAATAATTTCTAAATGTTTTTTAATTATTACTTTTGATTATAAAAAAAAGATTCTGTTTAGATTTGACTATTTCTTTTCAAGCTGAAGAAATAGCAAATCATCCAACCGTTTGTAAATTGATTGATAAAAATAATTAATTTTTTATCATTAAACGGCATTAAAATATTTTATAAAGATAACAAATATTGGTCTTAAAAACCTTATTGATTCTTGATACTGGTATCTAACCAGCCTGTCATTAAGATTGTTTCAGAGAGGGGCCACTGTAGTTCGTGAAACACAAGCTCTTGAAATCTTCCTAAATGTACTCAAAAATTGAATGGCATCAGTTCGTAGAAATACCCAAAAACACATAGTGGCACTATCTGCAAAAACTGAAAGCAGTTAATTTGTCACAGAAATATTATCACTTTTCTTGGGGACTGCATGCACTTCTATCTCCAGGTGCACATCTGCCTTTTTTGTCCACGAAGAAGGTGTTCTTTGGACAATCATGGATGAAACCATCGTATTCGTCTTCACTTTGTTCCGCTGGGACACACACCAAAAATTTGGCACAATCCTTTGGATGAGGGTACACGCCTCTCCTGAGGCATGTTATTCTGCCATCAGGCAAAAGTGCTAAAGCTGGTTCTCTTGGTTCTGCACTGTAAGTTCTGTATCGTCTGGTGGTTGCTGGTACTGCTGGTCGACCGGTTGGCAAGACAATCTTATAGAAAAAGAAGAAAAAAACATTTATTTGACATAATATAAAACAGAGGTATGTAATAAGAGTAGAGATATTTTTAAACTAATAATGCATCGTGCGCAGCTGAAACTTGATTAAGTTAATAAATTTTTAGAGTGTGTGTATCGAAGGTATTTGAATATAACAGTAACAGTTCCTGTATGAATAGTAAAATAGTTTTATTCTTTCTAGCATTAATGTATTGAGTTGTTACCATAGCGATATAGCGTACTATCTCATGGCGCGATTATATAAATAGATGACTTAAATCTGTTTTTAACTGAAGAATAATCTGCAAATCTGTCGGTTCATGCATTAGGGGCTTTACAAATCGTCAAAATGCATTTACCTAGATCATTAGGTAGTAAACTGCCTTTTTATTCAAGTTCAGCCTATTTTGATATATTGCAGGAGAATGCTGAATACTTTCAATGATTACTGGTAAGTAGAAAGTTTTGCATGTTGGATGTCTTTCGTATTGTATAAATACAAGACTCTTTTTTGTTACAGGATTACGTACAGAATTCTCTTTTTATTTTTTAGATTAGATTAGAAATTATCTAGAATTAACATTGCATCCATTGGCGAATTCAAAATGGCTGTAAGGCGAGAGATTAAAAATTATGGATTCTGTTGCAAGAAAATGCAATTGTGAAATTGTAAAACTTTTTTTCGACCTCGCAGTTAATTGTTGGAATGAATGCATATTTCATTCCATTGTACTCATATGCTTTTGATTTGTACCAAATAAGTAAATTTTAAACGCGCTATAAATATAGTTATAACTTAGAATTTAATAAGCATTTACCAGTTCCTTGGGTGAGGGAGGGCTTCTATATCTCTGAGTTGTTGTTATTGGTGGTCTTTCTGGAGCTCTGGATGTAACGGGTCTGGGTCTTCGAACTACAGGTTTTGATGTCGTTTGTGGTTCGGCATCCTTTGTCGTTTGCTCTTCAAGCACATTGGGTCTTGCTACTCTTCGAACGCCAATTGTCTGAGCTAAGACATAATTATTTCTGCGATTTTCCTTATCCGCATTTGCTGGGTTTCTCGCATTATTTCTTCTTTTATTATTTTCTCCAGGAATTGGTCTTACTTTTATCACAACCCTCCTATTTGCTGGAGTTGGTTTTGCTGTAGATGTAGTAGTTGTAGGTTCATCATCATAATCTTCCAAAACATCTTCAACTTCTGTCGTCGGCTTAGATCTATGTCTGCTTGGGGTATGGTACACGAAAGGAAACTCAAATCCGTCCCTAGATTTGTCATCTGAAGGTGAGGTTGGTTCAAGCTCATCGTCTTCTTCATCTTCATCAAGTTCAGCATCTTCTGCCTTTGCTTTTGAATCATGATATTGGGGACCTCGTGGTCTGACTGTAATTTTCGATTCGTCATCTTTATCGCTATCTTTACTTGATCTATCCGGTTTGGCATATTGGTTAAATAAATCTGCTTTTGCAGTGGTGGTCTCTGGAGCTTTCGTTCTTCGCCTGTTTGGTGATCTGTATGCGGGGAGTGTTGGGTTGATTGTTGAAGTAGCTTCCACCGATTCTTTTCCTTGTAGTTTATCTTGAATTTGATTGACGCCCAATTGTTGCAACAGCTGAAGCAACTCCATCAAATTCTGACCATTCATATTGATGGTATTCAATGGTCCTTTCAGTTCATCTAAGCTCTCAGCATCCTTTTTCTTTGATGGTTTTGGAGTTGTTGTTGTAGTGGTAGTAGTAGTTGTTGTTGCTTTTGTTGTAGTTTTTCGAGTACGAGGTCGTGGACGTGGTTTTGCCGTTGTTGTTGTAGTTGTTACTTTCTTAACCCTGCAAACCACATTTGCTGCATAATCGCACGAGTCTCTGTTTTTGTTGAAGTAAAGACCAGAAGGACAAGTGAAGGAGTGAGCTACCAATCCTAAATTCGAAGGTCCACTGTCTAGACACCAGAAATATTTCTTACAGTCAGTTGGGTTGTTGAAAAAGCCTTCGTCTTCGCACTCGAACGGTTGAGGTGGCTCAGGAGTTGTAAATACTGGAGGAGTGGTAGATTTTGTAGGCTTAGATGTAGCTTTCGTTCTTCTGCTTGGACGTTCTGTTGTTCTTTTAGGTGCAGCAGTGGTGGTTGTAGTTTGAGTCAAAAGAGCTGAACCTTGTTCTAAAGCAGTTTTTAAAGTGTTAATGAGAGGACTTTGTTCGCCATAACATTTTCCTCTGAAATCGTCGTTATCCAATGTCCAAACCATACCTCCACCCAGACCTTCCTTTACTATAAATTTCACCTGTAACAAGAAAAAGGTTTAAAAAATGTATTTGTGAAAAAAGGCGGTAATTGCGTATTATACAGACTATCAATTTTTCCAATTCCATTAATGTCGCCAAATGCTGTTATCGTTATTATTGTGCTGAATATGCACGGGAACGATTTTGCATTATTGGCAGCATATCGCGTCATTTCATGACGTTTTTTTATTTGACGAAACTAGTCGATATAATGCGTTAAGTAACAATAATGCAATTAAATCTGCTCATTTAATATTTTTCTTCAAAACACTTATGCAAAGTTGATTATCAAAATAGGCAGGAAACGAGCTAAGAAAAAGGTTGGTAAGAAAATAATTGCAAAATTGTCCTCATTAGAAAATTAATTAATATTTGTTTCCTGTAAGCATCTCTTAAAACGATATTGAAATAAACTGTTTAAATTTTGACTTATTAAAAACACACACATTACTCAATCATTATGTTTTATCCTCATTATTGTTATTTAAGTATTTAGTTTTTTTTTTTTTTTTTGTGATTACTTTTATAAATGTTCTAAATAACTTTCGAGAATTTATTCGTTATCAAATAAGAAGAAAATAATATTCCATTCAAATTGGCTCAAACTTTAAAGTCAAAGCACAAATACTATTAAGACAATGATAACAATTAGAGAACACTACAACACATCATTGTATTATGATTAAGATTCGTCAAAGAGCCATTTTAACATTATAACATCATTTTTGTTACTCCAAAGTTGGATTGGCAGGGTGCGTTTTAAATCACAAATAATGAAATGAAAAGCATTTTAAATAATTGCACATTGTAACTCTTCTAATTCATACTACTATTATTCAGCGAATTAATAATTTAGTAGATGATGATATAAAATATCTTATCAGTTTTATCTTATTTTAAAGAATTAAAGTTATTGCACTTTTGCAAGACAGTTACTTTTTATATATTTTCCGGACAACAAAGAATCAATTTTTATTCTCAAATTAATCTACCTTTAACCCGGCATTCCTCGCTCCGCATTCACGCGCAGGGTATTTCATACCCAAGGGTGTTTACGTTTTGTTTTTACCGTAATATTTGCAAACAAAGGTGAAAAAAGAAACCATTTTTACAAACACAAATGGAAGGAAGCACATTAGGTAAAAACACTATATGTTTGTGACACTTTTCACATGTAAATTTAGTTTTTCTGTCCTTAGGTGAAAGGATTAGAGCATTAAGTGCATTTTTTATACACTTCTTTTAGTCTTCGTCGCTAGTGAGTGTAATGTTTTCACTGAATCTTAATTATTTTTTAAAATTTCGTAGAAGCATTGCTTGTTGTTGTTTTTATATATTCTTTACGTTCTTCTGTAAATCGAAATCCAAAATATTTCAGAAATCAGCGTCTGGTTCTAGGCTTAGTAGGTAGTTTCTGAGTACTTAAAATAAGTTGCACATTTACTCTCGCAACGCTCAACAACACAAAAAATGTTGTCATATTCTAAAGATTCCATTTTCTAGCCATTGAATATGATGTGGTGATTTTATCAAGGGCGATAATTGCTCCCTCAATTAAATTTATCTGTATAGATGTCAATAGAGGAATCATACTTGCTATTATAGAGCTATTATTATATATTATTATACTAGAGGAACTATACTTCACCATTCGATTCTTCCTCATCATCCCCTCGAAGAGACTTTCTACATCCGGAAATATTGCTGTACTATATCTATTAAATTGCTTACATATCACACACATTTCTTCATCATATTACAATAATACGCCATTGCATAAGAAAGATTTTAAAGCATGCTCATGCATTTAGAACTGTAACAGCGATTCACGCTCAGGGTATGACATACCCGAAGAAGCGGTATCCAAAAATATATATTCAGAATTCGCCTACAAGTTAAAGCCCCTCAAAGGATATGACCTTGAAGTCAGCTACACGAAAAACTATCCATTTTCTAAAAAAGGTTTAGATGGAGTGTTGAAAAAAAGTTAGGCGGTTATGACATACCCTGCGCGTGAAGTGCTGGGTTAAGTATTTATAAAATCGATACAGTCTAAAGAAATAAATATTTAATATTATATTTAGTTTAAAATATGTAGCACTTAAGTTTTAAGTTCTACCTTTTCTATGATAATTTCTTCGTCATCAAATCCAACCCATTGATTATCTTTATAGGCAAAGGGCCCCATCATGTCTGGATAAGGAGCTTCTAGTTCCCAGTCTTGTTCTTGAATAAGTTGGCAAATCTGGAAAAAAAAACAGGTTTCCAAGAATGACAGAATTGGTTGTGACAAAAAAATTTAATGATATTTTATTCAGTGTTTACAACATTAAACTGAAATAATTATATTAAAGGATACCTTATAATACATACTGGATGATATTTCTTACTGGATGGGATGGGATGAAAGAAAAAAAATAGCTTCTGAAGAACAATTATTATATTAATTGATTGAACATTTTAATGGTTTATCAGCGGTAATAAAAAAAAACATTTTTTTCTTTGTATCGAAAACCTTTATAAATCCCCGTGCACCGCAAAATATCACATGGGCTTACAGAAGTAAGTAAGACAAAAGGAAAAAGTGCTGCTTCGCCAAGACAATGCCACAAGTCCATGAAAACGATGGTCAAATTGAAGGAATTGGGCTTCGAATAACTTTTCCCACACATCGTACAGTCCAGATCTGGCCCCAAGTGACAATCGGATGTTTACAGGCCTTAAAAAATGCTACAGGGAAAGATGTTTGCCTCAAATGAGGAAAGTGATTGCCGAAGTTGAAGCCTATTTTTTAGGTAAAGACAAATCGTTCTACGAAAAAGGTATTCAAAAATTAGAAGAGCGCTGGGCTAAATGTATCACTTTTAAAGGGGAGTATCTTGATAAATAACGTTCAATTTTGCCTAAAAGTTGTAGTTTTTTTAGTTAGCCCCGGGACTTATTGAGTGATGTGTTACTGAAAAGGATAGGAGGGAAAAAATTAAAGGATAAAAGGAGGATTATACAAATATTTGCAAATAAATTTACAGAACTTTTCACAAGCACTTCTGGTGGAAATAAATTACTGAAAATTCAGAGGCTAGTTTGTATTAATGCCATTGAGAGCCAATCTTAGGATCTTTCTTTCTTTGACTAACTTGGAACACACACACAGAGAAGGAACACATGTATATTTTCCTCCTCACTACAATATTACAATTTCAGAAAGATGACTGAGCGAAATTAAAAATTTGATCAAATATCTTTTAAAGTTACCATGAACAGTGAGAAATTGGGTTATTTTGTGATAAGGTATAAAAATGATGATATGACAGTCTCTTACTAATTGTTGGGGGGGAAATTTTTGCTAAGCTGCCTTTATTTGAAATGGGATATTCTTGGTTCTAAAACATCGCCATTCTTTCTTTCGTAATCTTCTTGTAAAAGGATTAGGAATATTAGCGGCAATGTCAGTTCATGCTTGGGGTAACCTTTGCAAGCCAACCGGCCGATCATTTCCAAAAACGACCCGTGTGTCGCAAACAAATGCAAAAATTATCGAGATGTTTTTACCTTTCAGGCTTTTAAGTCGCTTTGGGATCTCGACGATTGTATTGTTAGACGAAGAAATAGATTCTTCAGAGATTCCAAGGATGAAAGAGAATCGGTATAAATGAGGATATGACACTATTTTGTTTACTGGTCCATTTAATGGTGAAGTTTAAACATAAAAGTTCAGCTACAAAAACTGTGCATTCATCACGAATTCTGAATTGAAAGTATAGACACACATTTGGGGCGTGAATCTTTTTGACTGAATCAAATATTTTTAAAATCTGAAATTGCATGTGATACAGAACTTTTTACTGTATTTTTTTATTTGGATTCCAAAAAAAAAAAAATATATTTAAAAACTAATTTTTAGGTAGAAGTTAATATTTATTCTTGTTGAATACATTCTAATTTCTTTATAACTGTATAATAAAAATATTGGTGCAAAAAAAAATTATGCAACCATAACTTGAATGCCCTTTTTTTCCGATTCAATATTTTTTGATAAAACTAGTTTATAATCATTTATCAGATACTAATGTTTGGTTTTATGAAGACTATTCTATATTTATTTGATGTACACTGACGAAAAAAAAATTCCAACACCAAGAAAAAATTATGGTAGAGTAATGAAATTTGCTGATGCAATTGTCTAGTTAACACATTTAATAGATTAAATTTTCAAGATCACGGTTAATTTAAGCTCAAGAAAATGTATTTCAATGTGAAATGCTGTTACATTAATAGCCGGTGTAACCTCCAGAATTTTGAATTCAATCCTGCATGCCATATAGGTGCTGAATGTTAGTTTATGGTATGAAGTTCCATACTTTGTACTTTTTGAGTCATATTGGAATGGTCTGAGCTGGCTGTTGATGATGCTGGAGTTGTCGTCCAATGATATCCCATACGGGCTCAATTGGAGACAAATCTGGTGATCTCGCAGGTGAAGGTAACTTATCAACACTCTGTAGAGCACATTGCGTTACAGCAGCAGTGTGAAGGCGAGGGTTATGTTGAAAAACTCCCCCTTGAATTCTGTTCATGAATGACAGTACTATAGATTAAATTACCAGATTGACGCACAAATTTGCCATCAGTGTGTTTAGGATAACCACGAGTGTGCTCCTGCTGTCAAAGGAAATTGCTCCCCAGATCATGACTACAGATCTAGGTCCAGTGTGCCTAGGCCGAAGACAGTTTGGTTGTAGGCGTCCCCTTGGCTTCCTTCTGACCAACACATAGCCATTACTAGCACCAAGACAGAACCTGCTTTCATCAGAAAACACAACAGACTCCACTTTGTCCTCCAGTGAGCTCTGGCTTGACACTACTGGTGTCGCAGACGGCAATGGCTTGGAGTCAGTTGAATACACGCTTCAGGGGCGCCTTGTTCGGAGCTGTCTTGAAGTAACCGATTTCTAACAGTTCGTTGTGTCACTGTGGTACCAACTGCAACTCGAATTTTTTTCCCTCTCAGTAGTATCACATGGCCTCCAAAAAACTCTGTCTTCTTTAAGCAGTACCATCCCTTGGCCACTGCTCCCAACAATCAAGTGCAGCGAATATAATCCGGGCAAGTCTTTCTGTAATGAAGGTGGAAAGAAAATCTCTCTTCTCGTAACCCTATTACACGACCTCGTTCAAACTCAGTGAGCTGTTGATAATGGCTTCTTCGTTTTCATAACGGCATTCTTGGCTAACATCAACTCAATACGTCAAATTCACTGATAAATAACGCTCACGAACTTTACAGTACCCATTTAAAGCAACCCTAATTTGTAAATTCTGACAACTACTAGAACGCAAACGAGAAATGTGAATCGATGTCATCTTTTAGATGTATAAACACGCCTATCAAATTTCGTTTAATTAACATAAGTCTTTCTCGTGTTGGATTTTTTTACGTCAGGGTATTTATTAAATACTTTGTTGCTTTTCAAAAGCAACAAACAGTCAAGCGTGGTGGCGGAAGAAGCAGACGCGCACTGTTATTGTTTTAAATAATCTATTAGGTATCAATACGGAAATATATTAACAGTATTAGAGAAACTCGGTAGATGAATATATCTTTTGCTGAGAAATTTTTAAGTATAATATTGTTTTACTTGCTAATCACAAAGAACTTTTGTTAAATTACCATTTGACGTGTATGAACATATATTTGAAGGAAGAGATCATTTATAATCTATAATAATACCAATTGAGCAATTGTGTGTGTGTGAGAGATTTTTTCTTAAGGAGTTTACATAGTATATTAATTATACATCTGTGTAATAATATTACTATTACTGATCAGTTGTTTGTGTTCTGCTTTAAAGAGACCTTGAGTACGAATGTACTTTTAGAATCTTGACTAATTTAGTCTAATCGTTTCTTGTTTTATTTTAACTACTACTGTTAAGTGGTTAATTCCAACAATTGAAACGATATACATTAACTAGATTAGCCTCTTTAAAGCCCTTATTTCGCCAAGGCCGTTATAACGTATAAGTACTGAAGTTGTCAATTCTTTCAGTCGAAAAATATTTCCTTTAGGTTCTAATTCATCACTTTATTAACTTACCTCATAATACGCTAGATAACCTTTTTCTCTAGTAGCCTCTCCCTGCTCTCCTGGTCCATCAGCTGGTGATCCTATGTCCGTTTCATCAGG